>PYSQ01000234.1:0-49825 GCA_003049435.1 Nakataea oryzae
GGGTTTAGTCGTCGTTTGTCAGCAAACCATGTCTAGACCACACAAAAGAGAAAGAGACAGTTGCACAAAAGAACCAGAAACTTACGCTTCCTGAACTGCCTGTTCATCTGGCGGCGCAGAATGTGGAACAGGTTTGCCGGAGTGGTCATGTAGGCGATCTGGATGTTGCTGTCTTGGTGCTGGCGTTGCAGCTTCTCCTCCGAGGGAAACACGCGTGGGTCCTCGTTGCAGAGCTGCAGATACCTCTCGAGACGGCCCGAAGAGTGCTCAGGGCCCTGGCCATCGTAGCCGTGGGGCAGCGACATAACCAAGCCGGTGCGCTGCATCCACTTGACCTCGCCCGACGCAACGAACTGGTCGATGATGCACTGCGCGTTGTTGGCAAAGTCGCCAAACTGAGCCTCCCACATGACCAGTGCGTTTGGCGACGTCAGCGAGTAGCCGTACTCGAACCCAAGCACGCCAAACTCGCTGAGCGACGAGTTGGAGACCACAAACTTGCCCTGGTCCTTGCTGATCTGCTGCAGGGGCGTGTACGTCTCCTCGGTCTCCTGGTCGTTGAAAACGGCGTGGCGCTGCGAGAAGGTACCGCGCTCAACGTCCTGTCCCGACACACGCACGTGGTGGCCCTCTGTCACCAGAGATCCAAAGGCCAACGCCTCGGCCGTGGACCAGTCGATGTTCTTGCCCTCGAGCACCGACTTGGTGCGTGCCGCCAGGATGCGCTTCAGGTTGCGGTGCAGGTTGAAGCCCTCAGGCGCCGTTCCGATAACCTCGCCAATGTGCTCGAGGGTCTTGCGGTCGACGCCCGTTGGGTTGTGCGGCAGCACCTCGGTCGCGAGCTCCTTGGGCGACTTGAAGCCGTTCCAGGCCGAAGTGGTCCATTCCTTGGATGTGGGCTGGTAGTCCTTGGACTTGGAGAAGCTGTCCTCGAGCATGCCCCAGACCCACTGCTTGTGCTCCTCAATGTCCTCCTTGGTGAAGGTGCCGTCCTTGAGCAGTTGGTTAACGTAGATGTCGATCTGCGGCTCGTGCGACTGGATGCGCTTGTACATGAGCGGCTGGGTGAAGGACGGCTGGTCCGTTTCGTTGTGGCCGTGCTTGCGGTAGCAGATCAGGTCGACAATGACGTCCTGCTGGAACTCGGCGCGCCAGTCGGCCGCGAGTTGGCACACATAATTGACCGCCTCGACGTCGTCGGCGTTGACATGGAACACGGGGGCGTCGATGGCCTTGGCGATGTCGGTGCAGTAGGCCGTCGAGCGAGAGAAGCGGGGGTCCGTAGTGAAGCCGATCTGGTTGTTGACGACGAGGTGGATCGTGCCGCCCGTCGAGTAGCCGGGCAGCGAGTGGAAGCCGAGACACTCGTACACGACGCCCTGGCCGGCGATGGCCGCGTCTCCGTGAAGCAGGACACCCATGGCAGTGCGGTGGGTGGTCTCGTCGTTGTTGTAGTGCTGGATGGCGCGGGTCTTGCCAAGCACAACGGGGTCCTCGGCCTCGAGATGCGAGGGGTTGGCCACGAGCGACAGCTGCACGCGCTTGCCAGAGGGGGTGGGGCGCTCAAAGTTCATGCCCAGGTGGTACTTGACGTCTCCCGAGCCCTCGTCCTCGGCGCCGGCGGTGCCGGCAAACTCGCTGAAGATGGACTCGTTGGGCTTGCGCACGACGTTGCTCAGCACGTTGAGGCGACCACGGTGGGGCATGCCGATGACGATGTCCTTGACTCCGTAGTCGACGCTGCGGTCAATCAGGGCCTTCATTCCGGGGACAAGGGTCTCGCAGCCCTCGAGGCCGAAACGCTTGTCGTTGGGGTACTTTGTGGCCAGGAAGGCCTCGAAGCTCGAACTCCAGATGAGGCGGTCCAGAATGCGGCGCTTCTCGTCGATCGAGTACTTGAAGGGCTGGGGCGTCTCGATGCGCTCGCGCAGCCAGTCGCACTTTTCGCGATCGGGAATGTGGATGAACTCGACGCCGTAGGATCCGCAGTAGATCTTTTCGCAGGCGGCCACGATCTCGCGCAGCGTCATCTTCTCCCTGCCGTCCTTCTTGAAGCGCGGGAGGATGCCGGGCCCGAGGGTGTACTCGGTGTCGAGGTCTTTCTCGGTAAACTGGTAGTGCTCGAGCGTGAGCTCCTTGGGCTTGATGTTGCCAAAGCCTTTGGACTCGTTGCGGATGCCGAGGGGGTCGATGTTGGCCTTGTGGTGGCCGCGGGCCTGGTATGCGCGCACGAGCAGCTGCACCTTGAGGTGGTTCGCCACGTCGGAGCCCTGGTCGAAGCCCAGGCCGGGGTTGCCGGCGAAGGCGGGGACGCCGCCGGTGGCGCCGGGAACCAGCGACGGCGGGGGCGTGAAGGCCTGGGAAATGGGCATGTCGCCCGACTCCATGTTCTTGAAGTAGACCTGCCACGAAACGTGGACGCTCTGGGGGTCGCGCTTCCACTCCATATACATCTCGTCAATGTAGTTGGCCGTGTTTCCCGACAGGAAGTTGTCGTTGGCCTCGGGCGGGCTCGAAAGGGCGCTGGCAAAGCGCCTCGGGGAGGCGACGGCCATGGGGCGACGGCCGGGCGAGAGCGCACCTGCGGCCGCAGTGGAGGGCCGGGCGAGGCCGGCGTGGAGGCATCTTGAGGAAGCCGTGGCCGGAGCAGAGGCGGCACACCGCGCCGCGCTGCTGCCGGCCTTGAACAGGGAACTGCGAAGCATCGTGGCTAGGCGGATGCGTAAGCAAGGGGAAGGGGGCGGAGAGGGCTGTGTGTGTGTGTGTGGGAGCGGCCCAGCTCGAGGACAGCAACAGATGAGGATTTACCTGGGATGGCACTTGGTGACGGGAGGACGGGAAACCAAGGACAAGAAAAAAATCACTGGCGCAAGCAGCACGCAGACGACGCAGATGAGGGCATGGGACCGCGCTGCGTCACTATTTGGCCGTCGTCCGCTAGGGTGACAGGCTTGTCGCGTGGCAGCTGGAGGACGAGGAATAAAGATAAAACGATGGCCGCCCGCGAGTCTGGAAGGGCCGACTAAAAGAGTGGCGGAGTAAGTCCTCTAATTTAGCTGTGTGCGGAGGAGGCTATGACACAATGCGGGAATATTAGCAGAGGATACAAGAGAGCGCGAGGGAAAGCGAGCAACGAAAAACCAAAAAAAGAGGAGAAGAAGCAGAAGGGCCCGGCTCGGGACGGCGATGGAGGCAAAAGCTGCATGCACTGGAGACATGGAAAAAGTTGATGGGGTTCGAGAAAGCCGGGCCCAGTCGGTTTGGCATTGGCAGCGCCCGACTCTCGCCGTGCCCCGTGCAGGCTTGGTCCACGGGAACCTCAAACCGCCTTCTGACTGGTGCAGCCTGGGGTTGGCCCCAACCGCACACCCGGGCGGGACTCCTCGACGCCGCGGGCTGCCCGGGGAGGCAAGAATTGGGCGGTGGGATTGGCGAGGCAATCCCTGCCCGCGGCCCACCCTGGCCTGCCTGGGGGGGCTGACACACTGTACTCGGGTTGTGCCTGTAGCCCTGGGACAGATTACGTATGACACGCATTTTGAATTTTCACTATGGCCGTCGCACCCCCAGCAGCAGCCCGCCCACGCACCTACCTAATAGACGGCCGCGTCGCCACACTGTGTCTCGTCGGCAAAGCAGACGAGAAGCTCACGGAGTCAGGACGACGGGCCCCTAGGCCTAGGTGGGTACCTACTTAGGTGCCTAGGTACGTACCTGTTGGGTCCACTCAAGCTCTTGGATGGAGCTCCAGGCAGCAAACACAGCAACACTGGTCAGCCAGGTGAAGGCGGTTGAACGAGGTTGCCCGACAGCAGCAACAACAGCAACAGCCGCAGCAGCCACAACGGCCCAGTCAACCTGCACTCGCACCCAGAAGACAGGCCGTGCCCGTCTTCGTAGCCCGAGAAATCTGGCCGGGTCTCGCTGTGTCCCTCGATAGGCCCGTCAAAAAAAAAAAAAAAAAAAAGAACAGCAGGGCCTGGGGGAGGGTTTAGGACGGCCGCAAACAAAGAGGGCGAGAAGCACCGCCAGACAGCACATCACCTTCTGCCTCGTATCCTGTCTGCCGTAACTGTCTCGACTCGCGAAAATAGGCCAGGTCGCTGCCTGTCTGGCTGCGCCGCGTTGATGCTTCGCGGTTGAGCGAGCGCCGACCGTCGGGCTGTGTCTCGCTCGAGAGCCGCAGACTGGGCCGGGCGATCCCGAGGGCCCGCCGTGATGGCGACTCCGCGAGGCAGGGCCGTCTACAAGAAGAAAGATGGCACAATCACGCTATCAGATGACAAGGCCGCAGTCATCTGGACCCCGGCGCCGGGGACAGGGCCTCCGTCTGTTTCACTGCCCATCGACACCATCACTAGTAAGCCAAACCACCATCCCGTCCATGGCCGGTCGCGGGCCGTCATGGCACGGCATGGCCTGGCATGACGTGACGTGACATGACGTGACGTGGCATTATATGGCACGACACGCTGCAAACGAGGCACACATGGCTCACATGGCAACGCGGCGCAACTTGGAACACCACAGACCTCCAGCAGACCCCGGACCATGTGGCAAAGGTCATGCTGAAGATTTTCGCCAAGGCCCCCGGCGAGGCGGGAGAGCCGGCCACCTACCTGTTCAACTTCACCTCGCCCGACGACGCCCGATCCGAGGCCAACACCATCAAGGACCTGCTCTCCAGGCTGCTGGCCGAGGCCCGCACTGCGGAAAGCGGCGTTGCGCCCAAGGCGTCGGCTGCACCCTCGGCTGCACCGGCGGCCGGGGCCGGGGCCGGGGCCGGGACCGGGCTGAGCGGCTCGGCCGCCATGTCGTTCGCCAGCACCGTGAACGCCGGCAAGTCGCGTCTTCTCGATGACGCCCAGCTGAGGCTCGACATCGCCCTGCAACAGTCGCTCATGAAAAAGGACAGGAGCCTCCACCAGACGTACATGGAGGCGCGGGCCACCAAGCCCGACTCCATCTCGGACGCCACCTTTAACACGCAGTTCTGGTCTTCCCGCACGAGCCTGCTGCGTGCGCACGCCATCGAGACCAGCCAGAAGAGAGGCCAGTACAACGTGCTGGCGTCCATCAAGATGACGCCCGAGAGCGAAGGGTCGGCCAAGTACAAGCTCAACTTCACGCCAGAGCAGATCCTTATGGTGCTCACGCAGTACCCGCTGCTGCGCCGCCTCTACAACGAAAAGGTCCCCAAGGAGCTCTCCGAGGTCAAGTTCTGGTCCAAGTTCTTTGTAAGCAACCTGGCGCGGGAGCTCAGGGGCGAGAAGCTGGACCCGAACCACCACGACAACGTCTTCGACAAGTACACGGCCAGCGACAACGACAAGGCCATCTTCAGCCGGTTCGAGTCGCAGCAGCTGCCGCACATCATCGACATATCCGGCAATGAAGTGAACCAGGGAGGCATCAAAGGCGGCAACCTGTCGGCCCACGACCCCAACCGGCCAGACCGGGAGAGGGGCGGTCCTGCCAAGGTGCTCAACAGCCTGAGCGAGATGATGCTGGCGCACGTGAACCCTGTGGACGGGGACCGGTCCAAGGTCGAGGCCTTGGACGCGCCCGAGAAGACTTACCGGGAGCTTGCGCTGCGGGACCTGCACGGGCCGGCGACCCCAGACCGGATTGTGCTCAACATCAGAGACCAGGCGCACTTTTTTGATCAGACGTCGGGACCGTCGAAGGATACGCGGGACTACGAGGCGCAGGTCCCGACCGTGGTGCTCAAGGACCTCGGCGCGGACGTGTCGGAACTGGGCCACGGCGGCGGGGCGGGTGCGAACCGGGGCATCGACCTCCACGCGGCCATCGGGATCAACGACGAGAGCGAAAGCGACGAGGACGAAGGGGCCAATCGCAAGGCGCCGCGCGTGGGGTCGCGCGAGGCGCGGCTGGCAGCGCAAGCGCAGATCTGGAGCGCGCTCACCAGGAGCAGGGGAGACACGCAGGGGCAGGTCGAGGACGAGGCATCGCCAATGGGCCTTCCCGTGGAGCTAGCGCAAAAGACGTTTATAACCAACGCGACGACGACCGAGTTCCTCAAGCAGTTCTGGGGCGCATTTCTGTCGGGCGACCCAGACCGGGCGCAGGAGCTGGCATACCATGTCGAGGCCCTGAGGAATTCGGTGTCGCGCATCGAGGCCGTGGCAGAGGAGGCGGAGGAGGCGCGGCAGAGCCTCATCGCGGCGAGGAAGCAGGAGATCATGGAGCACTATCGGCGGACCAAGGAGAAGACGCGATTCAGTGACAGCGAGGTCAAGGGGGGCAAGAAGGCAGTCATGACGCTGCTGGGGCCGACGCTCGATGCGCTCAGGGCGGCCCAGGACCGCTACCAGGAAGCGCTGGCGGCCGAGGGCCTCAAGGTGTCGACCGAGTCCTGAGGTTGGCGGCCGGGAATGGTACGGGCAGGAGACTGTACGACGGGTTGCGTGCGTGTGTGTTTGTGTGTGCGTGTGAGAGAGAGAGAGAGATGGATATAATATCTAGACCTGGGGGCTCGGAAATGCAACATGTATGGGCTCCCAACAGCAACCAAAAAGCTGCCGAGCCACGTGCTTCTGGTGCGCTGGCTGCAAAGCACTTGCACCCACCCTCTTTCCACCGCCTCCCATCCAGACTGTTGTATGCAGGCTATATCTACTGCTGCTGCTGCTGTTAGGTACTGCCGTTCGCGGGAGCGTTGGGAGCTGCAGAGAACCGACCCCACCTGCTGTGGATCCAAGCATCCGGCGCCGCCACAGCAGCCCACCACAGCAGCTCGACAGCCCGAGCTTCACTGAGTGGATTGGTTGGTCGCGTCATTCAGCAGCCAAGTTGAAGACGGCTCGCGTCGGGAAAAGACACTTCCTTGCATGCCACCGCATGACAGGCGCCCATCGACACCACGCATTGTCCGACCTCGCTCGATTCATCTCTAGGCTGGGTCCTGGCGCCTGCTCGAGATCCCGCCAAGCGCGTTCTTGTCCCCATCCTCCCCAACCTCGCCCGTCCTCTTCTCTTTCTCTCTCTCCCCTCGCCTCGCCTCCCCGTTTCCCCCGCTCCGGGGCTCCAGCCTCTGCTGGTTGCATCTTTGCCAGGGATGCTTCTTGCAGGACGCCGCTTCGCAGCGAGCCCCGCGAGTGAGTAGCGGCTGTGCCCTGCCGTGTTTGTGCTGTGCTCGAGGACCACCTGGCCGGCTGACATGAAGCTCACCCTCCAGGATGTCGCCCCTTGCTCCGCCAGCAGAGCCGCTGCTGGCCACGCCGGCGCCTGTACGGCTCCTCCGGGGCGGCGCCCGCTGCCCAGCCAGGCCATGAGCCGCGCGACGCCCGCCCTGGAGCCGCTGCGCCTGCCGCATCCCCAACCGACGCCGGCATCTCGGCAGCGGTCGCGAGCACAGGCAGCGCCGCACGCTCCCGCGCCGCCCGCGCCGCCCGCGCCACTGGCTCCGGATACCCCCCCGTCGATATGCCGCAGTGGTTTCTGGACCACGACGTCACGCTGCTGCAGGAAAACAACTACTACCCCAAACCAGGATGCTTCCACCTGCGCACGGGCGAGGCCGGCGCGAGGCATTGCTTGGTGGACGCCCTCTTCAAGGACATGGAGACTTTTCGGTGGAAGACCAAGGATGTGTCCAAGGTGGTGGAAGCCCTGAGCTCGCTCGACGAGGGGCCCGAGACGGAGTCCAGGCTGCGCTCCGTGGGCTCCCTGATCACGTTGCGCTTCACCTTTGCCCAGCTGGCGGCCGAGGCTATCGTTGCCATGGCCTACCAGCTCCGCGACGGCGCGCTCAGCCCAATCGAGAGCTTCATGCCCCCCGCTTTGCCGTGCATGAGACCCGAGACCCTGTCGCCGGCGCGTCTGCGCTCCGGCGAGGTGCGGGCTCGCAGATCGTCTCGCAGCCTGGCATCGGAAAGTGTGCTGGCCCTCCACTGGGAGCACCATGTGACTGCTGCCTTTGACGACGAGTGCGTGCCTTTCGCCGAGAGCGTGGCAGCCCAGATTCGCGCCGTCGCGGCGTCCAGGCCCAGGCCCAAGCCACGGCCCAAGCCCGCCCTCGGGGCCGCCGACGCATCTGCGGGGCGGCCTGTCCCGGTGCTCGCCGTCATGAACCAACCGAACCAGGCCATCCCCCGGGTGCTGGTGGAGAGGACGGCCCGCCGCACAAAGGCCGATGTCATCCACCTGGACACGCACACGCTCGCCCACATCGCCGGCGCGGCGCTGGGCCAGGACCTGTACGCGCACAAGGGCCCCTTCTCCATGATGGGATACCGTGTCGACGAGCTGAGCGGCCGGCTCGCCCCGAGGTTTCTGCCCGATCCCGAGGCGGCGCCGCACCCCGACGGCGGCCCCGAGCCCGGTGCAGACTCCGACTCTGGCAGTGCAGGGGGCGTCTACACGGTCAGCTCGAACCAGCTGCGCAGCATGCTCTTGGGATCCGAGTCCGCGCCGTCCCCCACCAGGGTTGCCGACTGGGACGACCTGAAGCTGAGCCACGCTCTTGAGCAGATTCTGGGCGCGGCGGACCTGAAACGGGCGCGGTTGCCCGAGCCAGAGCCCCCCCTGCCTGACGACGACGGCCCACGGCCTCTCATCGTGCACGTACAGGATATTGCCGAGCTCTTGGAGCTCGGGGAGGGCGGTCTCATTGTTTCCAAGCTGCGGGCTGCAGTCGATCGGCTGGCCGACGGCGGGAGGCCCATCACGCTCGTCGGCTCTAGCAGCCACGCCGCCGTTGGCCGGGCGTGGCACAAGCAGCTTTCAACCCTGGCTGACCAGCTCAACTGCAACATACACCCTCTCGACTGCCCCCCTCTTAGCCCGGAGAACTCTAGGCTCGCCGACGCTTTCGAGCAACGGGCGGTCGCGCACAGGAACATGTCCAACATCACGTCCATGCTGGAAGCCATGCTAGGCCAGGAGGTAATCATAGCGCTCGGGCCTGATGCCGACACAATCCCTCTGGTGAACCAGAAATACTATGAGTAGGTTTGCACTCAACAGGCCTCCTACCTTTTTTTCTTCTTCTTTTTTTCCCTCTTTTTCTTTTTGCCAGTCGTCGTTCTAACGCGGCATCACGCTGCCGCTTACCCCTTCAGCTTGCAATGGGCTCACGACCTAGCCTCGAAACTGCTGTGCAAACGGCGAAAGCCGCTATCGCCTCTCAGGTTTGACTTCTCAGATCTGCGCGGTGTGCTCGACTGGTTGCAAAACGACCACCAAGCTTGGAAGGAGAAGCCTGGCTACTCGAAAACGTCTCCATACCCGTGGTCCTCAGTTCTGGCCAACCGTGCCGGGCTTTCAAGTAGCGACGCCCAAAAGTCGTCGTCCAGCGGCGATAGCGTGCGAGGGACCTTCTCTTCGGGCAGCAATAACGGCGCCGACGAGGGCCACAGCGGCGGCGGCAGCAGCAGCAACGCCAAGAACAATGCCAAAAACATCAAGTACGACGAGAACGAGCAGCAGCTCCTGTCGTGCATTGTCAAACCAGAAACGATCAAGACCACTTGGGACAGCGTCGTCTGCTCACCCGAAACCAAAGATTCGCTCCAAGCCCTGACGTCGCTGGTGCTGACGCGCCCGTCCGAGTTCTCGTACGGCGTCCTGGCCAGCGAGCGCATCGCTGGCTGCCTGCTGTACGGACCCCCCGGCACCGGCAAGACGCTGATGGCCAAGGCCATCGCAAAGGAGAGCGGCGCCACGATGCTCGAGGTGAGCGCCGCTGCCATCAACGACCGCTGGGTCGGCGCCAGCGAGAGGAACGTGCGCGCCCTTTTCTCGCTGGCCAGGAAGCTGGCGCCCGTCGTCATTTTCCTCGACGAGGCCGACTCGCTCCTGGGCTCCCGCGAGAGCCGCGCGCGCGGCGGCCACCGCGAAACCGTCAACCAGTTTCTGCGCGAGTGGGACGGCCTGGCCGAAACAAACGCCTTCATCATGGTGGCCACCAACCGGCCCTTTGACCTAGACGAGGCCGTGCTGCGCCGCCTGCCGCGCAAGATCCTCGTGGACCTGCCCCTGGCCGCAAACCGCCTCGACATCCTGCGCGTGCTGCTGCGCGACGAGCTGCTCGACCCGGCCACCGTCTCGCTCGAGCGGCTGGCCGCCGACACGGAGCTCTACTCGGGCTCGGACCTCAAGCACCTGTGCGTCGCCGCCGCCTTCCACGCCGTCCGGGACAGCATGAAGGCCCGCGACGCCAGCCCCTCGCCCACCGACTTTGTGTTCCCCGACCGCCGCACCCTCACGGGCTCGCACTTCGCCCGGGCCATGCACGAGGTCAGCGCCAGCGTCAGCCCCGACACGGGCTCGCTCAAGGCCATCCGAAAGTTCGACGAGCGCTTTGGCGACGGACAGACCAAGCGCAAGAAGACGGCCACCGCCATGGGCTTCGCTGTTGCCCCCGTCACTCACCGTTCCGAGACGGCACGCATCCGCCGCGAGCTGGCAGACGATGCCTAGATGGGGCGATGGTAGCTTGGGCCCATGCCATGCATCACGGCCAACATGCCTTGGCTGCTGCCACCTTCCACTCTTGTGTTTTTGACGCCTTCACATCATCTCAAACACACCACATCCCCTTATCTCCGCCCTCGGTTTCTAGGCCAGTTGTATTTCTGGATGAACATATAGAACATGGTCCTTTAAGCAACCCTGTCGTCCGAATGTCTAATAAGAAGCTCTTTTTGCATGTCTTGGCTAAGCATATGGCCTCCAAATCAGCTGGTACCTACCCACCCACCTACCTCCCTGTCTATCCTGATCGGTATCAAGACTCAAAAGATTTCTCGGATTTCTCGAGACGGAGTGATTCCTTGACCAAAGCATTCATGCCTTGATGCCAGCAATAAAGGGCCTGCAAACATTTCTAGACGAGGAAAATCCTTCATGGCCCGGCATGGGCAAGTGTCAGTTGAGAAACCCTATCCAAAAAGACACGTGCTTCATTGTGTGGGGAAATGGACATGCAAACAAAAACATTGCAAGCACGGAGATGCAGAGCAGCAATAAAGCTTTTGCTGTCCTGATCTTTTTTCATGATTTTTCTTCCTTTGGAGCGGTGGCATATTTCATGCTTTTGAGGCGCCCCTCAATTTGCCGCAGCCATTTGTCGACGTGTTACACAACCCATGTCGCCAGGATAACTAAATATAAAAAGAAAAGAAAAAAAAGAGGACAAAACGGATGACGGAAGCTCTAGTACTTCTCGTGGCTATAATCATTGTCAACCGATAGATAACAAGGACAAGCCGAAAGGTGAGTAACTTGGCAAAGTAGTAGAGATTGAGTAAGAGAAATGGAAGAACATATCGTGGCTTTACCTCATCAACTCAATACATATTGTGCACGCACTCTCCAAGGAAAATGCTCTCAAGAGAGGGAAAGGGCAAATGGAGACAAAGGAGCCGGACCAGGGAGGGCTGGGAGGATAAAAAGAAATCAGAGAAACAGAAAAACAACAACAGTAATAATAAGGCTGGATTCAGTCACACTCAAGATCCTCGGTCGAGACGGGGTTCCCTCAACGCGTCCATGACGCGCGACTGTAAACGGGCCAGTTCTAGGTCCTTCCGTTTGTACATCTCGACGAGTTCGAGGTACATATTCTTCCAATGCTCCGCCGGATACTCCGTCTTCTGTTTGTCCAAACTCTCTGCGAGTGAACGGCACCTTTCTTTCCAGTGGTCGATGGACCCCTCGTCGGACTGGCCTCCGGTACCGGCACTGCTAGAAGCAGAAGGCCCCCCGTCCACAGAGCCGGCACCGACAGCGCTGGGTCCAGAGGTGTTGCTGGTATTGTTGTTGGCATGGGCATGGCCACTACCGTTGCTGGTCAAGTCTTTCGATACTTTGGACGGCGGTGGCGGCGACGACTTCAAGGCATATGCCGCCGCTCCGACTTGGACATCGCGATGGCCGGCAGTACCGAGGCGTGTAGGCGGCAGTTTCCACTTTGCATGCTCCACGACCTCTTTCATCTTATACAGACCCTTGCAGGAGCCTAGCTGCAACTGCCACTCGCAATAATATTCGGTCCGGTCCTCGAGAACATCGGCCACTGTGATTCTTAGCGACGTAGTTGTCATCAGCAGATTGCCACCCGCGAGGGCCGACACGTTTAGCAGAAACGCCTTTTCGTTTTGCGCCTCTTTCTGCAAGGTGTCGATGACGGTCGACACGATGGCGTACGCCTCATCCGCGCCCCCGGCAGGCAATTGGTTGCCGTCTTTATCGACCCAGTTGCCCGTCATGATCTCGTGCATAAAAAACCCTTCCAGTGCCTGGATGTTGGTTCGGTCCGCAGGGTCCCGGTAGAACACCTTTTGTTTCGAGCTTGGAAGTGCTGACATCGAGGGCAATGGGTCGGGCGCTCCTTCGGCCACAGGCGGACTGGGCCTTTTGGAATCAACAGGCTCGGCTGTCCTTGGTTGACCCACAGCCATGGGTGCTTCTCTCCGAGCGCTGTCCATGGGATCCTCCGCAAAAAGGGGCGGGGTTGTTTCTGGGGCGTTTGGGATGGGCACGGCTTGGCCGTTGACCATGACAACTGGCCGAGGAGTCGCCAGCCGAACCTCGCCACCCACCCTCTCGGGCACCTGCAACGACAACCCTTTCGGTTTGGATGATCGTTCCCTACAAGATTTATCAACCGGGTGCTGCTCATGGACAGATAGCGATGTGTTCAAAGATGGTAGGGCAGGTGGCGTCGGGTATGGCGACAGTGCCTGGTGCTGGTTCTGGTGCTGGGTCTGGTGCTGGTTCTGGTTCTGGTTCTGGTTCTGGGTCTGATGCTTGTTCTGGTGTTGTTGCTGGTACTGCTGATGCGGATGATGTTGTTGAGGTGTCATCAGGACATCCGCAACAGCCATGGTAGAGCAGCTGCCACCGCCATCGCCACCTGCACCACTAGGCCAAACAGAGGCAGCGCTTGGCGTTGTTGACATGATGGTTGCTTCGGGAGGACTAGGGCGAAAGACAGACATGGGCGGCCCGTCAGTGGGGTATGCTGAAAAAGGCCCTTCGTTGGAGACGCGATTGATAGGTGGCCGTCCACGGGTCTTGCCGCTGCTGGCTTGGCCGCTTCTCCAGGCTGATGAGACGACTTTGGGACCGTGGCGCTTATGGCTCCTATTGGCCTTGTCTGGCGTGATGGCCGACCTCGGTTCGTCGGCCCAGAAGTCAGTACGGGTGGACGGGGTTATGGCGGATTGTGGATGTGCCATGATGTGGGCCCGAGATGTGTCGCTGGTCCAGGAATGATTCGCCGGCGGAGTACTGAGGCCCTGATGTGTCGCATTCCTCCCGTCCAGGCCGGCGTTGTGTGTAGCCCAGGGTTCGAGGGAGTCGGGTCGAGTGTTGATGGCGCACTCGGCCGTCAGGGGCGACTCGAGCCTCGCCACCTTGGACGAAGAGGATCTGGCTGCCTCGTCATCCTCTCTCGTCCGCCGCCCTCTTCGGGGCCGGATATGGGGAAGCAGGGCGCGCAAGGCCATGTCATCCTCGGGTGCGACGCCATCCCTGGCGATCTCCTCGATGGGGATGGATTCGTGGGGGATCTGAGTGAAATATACATGGAGATTGTCGTAGAGATAATCAAAGAAGGCGTCGATATGCATCGACTTCATCCAGCGTTTCAAGCGCACTGCATACTGCTGGATCTTCTGGGTGCTCTGGTTCTTCTCCTGGTTCGGGGGCTCGACGCCCAGGCGGAGGGCCAGGTCTCCCCAGGTCTTGACCTCCTCCTTGATTGTCAGCTGCCCGATAAGCTGGTAGAGATGAAAGGTGCTAAAGGTTTTGCCCTCGCTCTTGGGCGGGACACGGAAGGCGTCCCTTAGAGCAGTAGGATCGGTGTCGGGAGGCACCGCGGGGTTGCAGCAAAGAATGAACTGCACATAGGCGTCCTCTATGGTGTCCTCGCGGACATTTCTGGACGGCAACGCTGGCCTGCCATATGACGGGGTGGGGGGCTGCTCGGGTTGTGACGCGGCAGCTGGGTCCGAAGTGGCCGACGTGAGGGGGGTGGGCAACTGCATCGTCCTTACGGGAGCCACAGAGGGGAGACAAGGCGCACAGCAGAGCCCGACATGGAAGGCCGGCCGGCCGGCTGGCTGGGGCAGTACGGCCGCACAGAACTAGGTCGAGGGAGGCAGCACCACGCACGGCGCTCCACCTGGACACCGAGAGGGCTGGTGCTCGTTCCGGCGGCCCCGTGGGCTTTGTCGGTCCGTGATGCAGAATCTTGGTCCCGTGGGCGTTCCACCCGTGCTTGGCTGCGGCTGCTGCGCGTGGAGGCCAGGGCCCATCCCGAGGCCCACAACCAGGATTGGCGGTTGAGTAGTGGCGAGGAGGCCTTTGTATGCAGATGTACGTGTCTAGGTCGGCGTGTGTTTAGACGGGCCTCCAGTTTTGTGGGTGATGACTGGCAAGAGGAACTGGAAGCACGCAGGAGGTGGTAGGCTTGCGTGCGCGGGAGAGGAGAGGGGGGGCAAAGCTGGGCCAAGATGGACCAAACCCCGAGAGGCCCTGGTATGATCTGTATCACCAGGGGGCGGGCGGAGCCAGCGGCCGATCGCTGCACTCTCTCAGGTAGCCGGCCAGACCGGTATCGCCAGCCCAGAAACCCCCTAGGTAGTTCCACGGGCTGGCGTCCTGTTGCCGGGTAGTTTTGCAGAGGCTACGGGACAAGGCGGCACGTAGGCGCTCGCTTGGGAGCCAGGCGCAGAGAGAGTACGGCCAGCTCTGTGGGGGGCCAGTAATTCCGCGGACGAAAACCCAGTAGCTATGCCGGGCAGAAAGCACTGCGATGCCTGTCAGGCTGCGGGCTGGACCGACGGCACGTCCCGTCCCAGCTCAGATGGGGCCGTGCGCGTTGTCTCCTCGGTTTCGCGGCCTCACGAAGCCGGGCCGGCAAGTAGGGAGCGCAACCAAGGCTGCTTGGGGGGCGAATGGGGATGGCGCCGCGACCTGGCCCTAGCAAGAAGATCCCGGAGCAGCAGACGGAACGAGGCGTGGCGCAGCCAGCCAGTCGGGCGGGTGGTGCCAGTAAGCGGCTGCCACGGTGTGGCTACAGCAGGCAGGTAGGTTACGTGGATGCCCAGGTATCCAAAGGGAAAAGAGAAGGGGCAATCGGCAAGCGGGACGAATTGGCTTTGGCGCCACCTCGAGCGTTTTGGCACGCGTCAAAGGCCAAGACCAAAAGGGAATAATGTGCGCAGCGGAGAAGCATGCAGCACCCGCCTACCTAGATGACCTGTCTAGGCTGGGTCTAGGCTAGACCAATTCAAAAGCCGATCCTTCTGCAATCGTCAGCATCCGCCTCAACCCTCGTCAAGACGAGCTGGGGCCAGCTGAAAACATATACTGTGGCTTGCCGTTCAGCCGCCGTGCGCAGCGCCACAGGCCGAGTGCATGCCAGGTACAGTCACATGCTCTCGAGAAAAGCAGCAGCGGCAGCAGCAACAGTAGCAACAGCAGTATCCACCACCTCTGTGGGGCTCCCTTTTCACCACAGCACCACGACCTCCAGCGGCATGGCGCGTCTCTCGGCCGCGCGCGGTGGAGATTGCTTCAGTCGCCTTGCGCAGACGGGAGGCGGCTTTTCCTCCCCGCCGTCATGTGACTGGGCGCCGTCGCTAGCCTACCCTACCCCAGCATCGCAATCGCAGCCGGGAAGCCTTGGCCCTTGCTGGCGGGGCTCCCGCTCTGCAGCTGCTGCTGCCCTCAAACCATCGGACCTCGGCCTGAGGAGGAGACACTGGTCATGCAGCACCACACCCGCGCTCCTGGGCCACGGCACGTCACAGGTCGCCGGCACATGCAACCTGCAACCTGCAACTTGCAACCCGGCTGCGGCCATGCCTCTGCTTCCGCCTTTTTAATTCTCCTGTGTTTCTGCATCTCGCTCGTTCTTGTGATCCGTCTTCCTTCCATTTCCCCCCTTTGCTTGTTTTAATTTTACTGGATAATTATACCTTTTGTATTCCGCTCCTCGGATGCGCCTCTCCTCTCGGCTGCAGAACCACGCGAGTGCCGCCGCATAACCACCCGCTACTGCCTACCCCTTTGTTCTGCCCACCATGGTCGCCGCGTCCAAGCCCGTGATCCCCCAGAACGACAATGTCGCTCACGCCCTCGCGGGCGCTGGGGGCGGGATTCTCTCCATGGTGCTGACGTATGTCGTCCAGCCGGGCCTTTCCCCCCCAAACATGTCCCTGTCTCTACTGTGCCACCATCAGCCATGGCCAACCCGCGCGCCAACCCGCGCGCACGCCATCCCGCACGCACACTAACTGGATGACCTCTCCTCCGCAGATACCCGCTCGTAACTCTTTCCACCCGCGCACAGGTCGAGTCCAAGCGCGCCGAGTCGGCCTTCCTCGAGGCCGCCCGCCGCATCGTCGCCCGCGAGGGTGCCTCGGGCCTCTACGCCGGCCTGTCTTCGGCCCTCTTCGGCATCAGCGTCACCAACTTTGTCTACTACTACTGGTACGAGTGGACCCGCGCCTTCTTCGAGTCTGCCGCAGCCCGCGCCGGCCGCGCCTCGCGCAAACTCACCACCGTCGAGTCCATGCTCGCCGGCGCTCTGGCTGGGTCCGCCACCGTCCTCATCACGAACCCCATCTGGGTCATCAACACCCGCATGACCACCCGAAAGCAGCAGGTCACCGCTGCCAAGGCCCCTGCCGCCGACGAAGAGGCTGCTGCTCCTGCTGCTACCAACCCGGAAGAGAAACAATCCGAGGGGGAGGCCACCGCTGCCGGCAACGATGCCGAGGCTCGTAACAACAAAGAGGGTGAGGAGGCAGGCCAGGATGAAGCAGCCCGGCGCAGGAGAGAGGCCGCCCCGGGGACCTTGGCTACTCTGCTGGCACTGCTCCGTCATGAGGGCCCCCAGGCGCTGTTCCGCGGCGTCGTCCCCGCCCTAGTATTGGTCATCAACCCAATTCTTCAGTATACGCTGTTTGAGCAGCTCAAGAACACCGTCGAGAAGCGTCGGCGCGTCACGCCCATGATTGCTTTCCTTCTTGGCGCTCTCGGAAAGCTCTTTGCCACCAGCATCACATATCCTTACATTACCGTGAAGAGTCAGATGCACGTGGCCGACAACGGTGCCAAGAAGGAAGGCATGTCCGAGGCCATCAGCAGGGTCATCAGGGAGGAGGGCTATGCTGGTCTTTACAAAGGTGAGCACCCCAACGGCAAGTCGCACTGCTTGCGCCAAGACTAACCAAAGCTTATTTCGCACACAGGCATTGGCCCCAAGGTCAGCCAAAGCGTCTTGACCGCCGCTTTGCTGTTTGCGTTCAAAGATGTGCTTTATGAACAGACGGTCCGGCTCCGCGGAACTATGGCGAGGAAGTCGTTGTCTGGTTGAAAGGCCCTCCACTGAGCTGTCGTAGATCCGTCTGTATTATAAAGTCTTGATTGTCGAACACATGTCGCACAACCAGGGTTGAGAAACAATCAAGATCGGACATGTCTCTGTCGGCTGGTTTTAGCACGCGTGTTGCTTGACCGCACACGAACCTAGACAGGCCCGCACAGGTTTCCAGGCATCACCAACGTACCCGTGCAGACCCTAGGCCGCCCCAAAGCGCGACGGCTTTATTCTGCCGATCATGCAACAGCATAGAAGTCGAGGATATAACATGCACGAAGTGCCCCTGCTTTCATCTTGTCCCTACTCTTTTCTTTCCTTCATTATTTTCAACTCGGCACTCTGCCCATCACCTCTACAAACTAGCCCTGTTCCGAAAATGCATGTTTCCAAAGACCAAAACTGAGAAGAAAAGAAGGAGAAGAAGAATAAAAAAAAATAAAAGAGGAAAAAAAAGAAAAGAAATAAGAAGGAATAAAAAAAACAAAGGATAAGACCGCAAACGGTGCGCCCATCTTCTCCATTCACTCGCAAATACTCACCCCTTATACGCAGGGACCGACTGGGTATCAGCCCCGCGTGATCTTGGGCACTATCCACCACTCATGATATCCCTTGTCTGGCTTTGGTACCGAGGCCTTGAGCACAGACGACAGCTCGAGCTGGCCGCCTGATGCATCTTTGCCAACGTCGACAAGGGCCTTGCGGAGCGCCATGATGTTTATGCTCACCGCAATGGCTGACTTGGCGCAGCTAGTGGTCCCCACAGCCCAGCGGTTGTGCGTGACGCCCGTCGCGAAGGCCTCGCGCTCGGTAAACTTGACGATGCGGTCGTACGCCTTGCGCGCCCCGACCACGGAGCGGTCCGCAGCTTCGAGCACCTCGTCCGTGGACAGGTGAAGCTGGTTTACCTGGCACTCGAATTGTTCAAAAGGGGGCAGCTCGGGCAGGCCGATAGAGGCGAACGGCCGCATGCGGATCTCGTATCGGAGCTCGTCGGTGCTGTAGGGGCGTGGCGGGGCGGTGATCAGGCCGGTGCGGTACAGGACCGTGTAGGTGCAGTAGATAGCCTTGGAAAGCTCTGCGGTGGCGGCAGCGTCAATCATGGTGGCACGCAGGTACGACAGCGAGCGGGTGAAGAGGGCCTCCTTGACCGCAGGCAGGTCGCGGCCCTTGAGACGAGCACGATGATCGTTCATGCTCTGCAACGTGAAGGCTTTGATGCGCTCGACATGCTGCATGCGCTTCTGCGCCAGGTATGCCAGGTACCAGTACATGCCGCCCAGCTCGTCGGGCTGGTACACTTCGAGCTCGAAGCCCAGCTGTACAATCCACTCCATCAGCCGCAGCTTGTACAAGTACGCCCACGACGAAAGCGGCAGCGAGTAGGCCGGCTCCGATGACTGCGACACCATTGGCTTCTCATCCAGCTGCACCTGAAGGAGTTGATCCACCTCCTCGGCATCCACCTGGAGCAGCTCCCACTCTTGGATGGCGTGGCAAAAGTTTCGCCGGATCCGGCACCTGTTCTGGCAAAAAGCCCGGAAGATGTCCAGGTACGGCTGCGCTGCTCGCTGTCTGAAGATCTCCATTTGGTGCGCTATGGCGAACCGCGGGTCGTGTGGCGCCTCGACGAGGTCGTTGGCATGATCGAGAAGCTGACTGCAGGGCAGGACGACGAGCGACAGGTCGTCATCCATGATCTGGCGGATGCTCATTGATCCGAGGATTATGTTGTCCTTGAAGATATAGCTCTGCAGGAGGGTGCGTATGTAGATCAGAGGCTGTGGCTTCTTGGCCTGGAACCAAAGCACAAAGTTCTAAAGGTGGGAGGTGGAGGCAGCGACGGCCTTGTTAACCACCGCTGTCACAACAAACGAGTTGAGAGATCCCGCCCTATGCTCGCCAACAACTCACCAGAAGCGACTGCGAGTCGGTATACTTGAGCACGTCACTGAGCTCCTTGCCGTCCTCGAACAGGCGCTGGAAGCGTTGGTACGCGTCGTCAAAGCCGATATTGACAATCGGTCGAGGGGGCATGGTGCTAGCCAGGCGCCTCTGCAGCTTGGAACTGAATGCTTCGGGGACCGGTATTCCCAGGTGGTTGGAGGCCTGTATTTGCTTCAGCACTGCGTTGAGCTCAATCCATGGCGTCTTGATGGATTCGGGATGACTGCGGAGATCTGTAAGCTCCATGGCCCTCAGAAGCGCGTAGCGCAGCTCCAGCCTGAAATCAAGAGCCTGCACAATCTCGGGCGGGTGCATGCTCTGCATCGAGTGCAGCAGTGCTCGCGCCTCCTGTAGAGCCTCACGTATCTCTTCCCTGTCGATGTTGACGAGCAGACTCCTGTTGTATTGATTAGACACAAAGTCTTCCTCCTACGAGTATTTTATGTTGCATTAAACAGTCAGCAAACCTCCGCACCAAGGCCAGCAATGGCCACAGGAGACGAAGCCAAGCCTACCTCATAGTAATGTTCGCACTTGATTCCTTCGTTGACATAGCAGCACGTTTTCAAAAGGCCCAAGCAGTATGCCCGTAGGATAGTGTGCATTGGGGGCCTCGACGCCTGTGAGGCATAGTCGCGCACGAAGTCGGCCTCGTCGATGGTCATGGGCTGCGGCGTCAACATGTTCTCGATGTACATATTGGTGAGTAGGGTTTGGGAGAGAGGGTAGCCTAGATGCCAGGCCATCTATGATGGAGGATACTGGTTGTGAGAGCCATGGTCTAGCACAAAGCACAGGCAGATAAGTGGTTTTCAGGAGTAGCTCTTCATACCTCGTGGCAGAGCAGTTGATCGATGATGCCGATGACCTCCTCAGGAAGCAGAGGCCTACAGACGTCGTAGTCCGGGTCGGGGGACTCGCCATCGGCCAGGCAGCCGCTATCCATTTTGGGGTCCATGATCTTTGTTTGCAAGCGCAGGTCAGTCAGGGTCAGGGGTAGGAACGTGGACTTTCTAGGCCGGCAGCTCACCTCCAGGGCGCCCACGGACTCAAAGAGAGTGAAGTAGCCATCTTTGACGAGGCGCCCAGGTTTCAGGGCTTGCGGGAAGTTAGCAGTTGGCGTGAAATCGATCCAGAGGACCTCGGATCGACAAACCCTTGGCAGCTGCCACGAACTTGTCCGTGATGTCAAATGTGATGACGCCATGGCTTGTGACCTTTGGCGAGTCTGGCCGCTGATTCTGCTCTGCTTCATGGTCGAGGGACAGTCCAGAGAGCTCTAGTTTGTGTTTACGTCTTGGCTCAGCCCTTGCACATGTTCTTATGTTCTCAACAACAGCGTCGATCAGGACCCTTTTTGGGCGGCGAGGGAATGGACAGAGGAAGGGAGACAGGCGAGCTTCATGGGGGAAGGCGGAGACTGGTATGCAGACAGGTGCGTGTCTCGTCGTGATCATGCAGCAACGATGCAGGGCACAGGCTCACTGCCGGTGTCCATGAGTCCGTACGAACCTTGTGATACAGCAGCCGTGCCTGGATCAGCCAGGCCCAGCCCGAAGAATCCGTTTAGCATGGACATGGTGAGAGCCGATGGACTGCTTGTTGCCCGGCGAGCTGCCGATTAGCCCCCGCCCTCAGGCGTGCTCTGGCTAAAACTCGGGCGGGGCGGCCCAGGACGGGACGGACGGCTGGCCTGGGCTGGGTTCGTCTCAGTCGAGGCCACGAGTGTGAAAGAAAGGAGCCGCAGAGGTACAGACGGCTAGAGCTCTGCGCAGTTGTGCCGTGGTTGCAGTCAGGTTGCCCTCGGCGAGAATCAAGGCCTGTGGTAGGTGACGGCAGCATGCGGATGGAGCTCACCTCCCAGGCGGCCGAGGCCCGGCGCAATCGGGTGACAGCCTAAGGCGGGGGGGTTTTGGTGGGCTGCGGGTTTGCTGCACGCTGTGCGATGCACCACTGCGCCCGCTGCTGCGACTAGAAACCCCCCCCCCCNCTACGAGCACTTGGAAGGTCCCCAGAGATATTGTGTGCGCGAGAGAGAGGTCAGAAGACGCCGGGCGGCTTCGGGCTGGGCGGGGTGTCCTTCCACTCGCTATTTCCACGCCATTTGCTCGGCCCGGCCTAGGCTTTCCCACTCCTTTGTCTCCTCGCTCCAAGCTACCAAGCACGGCAGCCCGGTACCTACTGCCTCAACGCTACCTCCCTCGTGTACCTACCAGATTGGTAGGCGGTAGCCAGCCACAAGCTGCCCGTTCGAATATGTGAGCGGACCATGGGATACTGACTACCGGTGAAAGAGCCTTGGACGTTGGCACCGATACCATGTCGCTGTGAGCAGTCGGTCCGCCCGTCCCCTGGAGCGAGCGCAGTATCCCGTGCACCTGTGGAATGTGTTCCAGATTCATGCGTGCATCTCGCAGCGCATATTTGATTCTTCTCATTGTCCGGCCCGTCTTTCAGCGCCCTCAGATACACCCGCCTCTATTGGTGGTCTTTCGAGACTAATCGGGAATCGAGTCCCTTTGCATAATGACAATACAGCTCCGCGCAGGCTCGGGGCCAACGCAGTCAAAGCCAAATTGATCCTATCGTGCCCTCCTCGTCGTATTCTCCCCAACAGAATCCTCCTACATCTCTACAAAGGCGCCTTATGACGAAGCACCCGAGGTAGCCTTGTTGGCCTGGGCCAGGTTCTGCGCCTCGCCCTGCTTGCCGTTCTGTTCGATGTGGGAAATCTTGTCAGCAAAATTCCACTGCGATGTCCTTCTTTCGTCCCTTTCATCCCCATCCTGTCATGTCCAGGCCAGTGTCTCTGCGGCTCAGAGGGGGGAGAGAAAGGGAGGAGGGTGGAATCGATGAATAATCATAAGGCCACATACTGTCCACTTGGCAAATCGAAGATCCATCTCGCCACGGCGCTCGGCGGCGAGCCTCTTGTCCTCCTTCAGGCTCCGGCGGACAACTCGGCCAGCGATGGCCAGGTAGCGGTTGTAGCTGTGCGCAGTGTATGGTCCTTGGTTAGCCAGCCAACTGGCGTGGTTGAGGGTGCCGCTCGCGCCTGCGACGGTATCCCCCATCAATTGGCGCAGGTTCGAGCTGGACTCACGTAAGGCCTGCGGCTTTCCACGCGAAAACCATTTTGTCGTGTTTAAGAGGGTCGTTGGTCTGAGTAGGAGGTTGCCGGTCGTGCGGGATTGCTTGCTTCGGGAGAAAATGGAATCTTTGCTTGCCGCTTGAGCAATCGAGACCCGCTAACCCAAGCTTGGCTCAGCCCACGGGGCCACATGCAAGGTCACGTGCGCCGCCCCTGAGCTCAAATGGAATCAAAGCATCGAATTCCCCCCAAACCCCTCCCATTTTGGAATTGCAACTGCAGGGACGATAGAGGCGCTGGAGGCAACCGGTATGCAAAGCAGACGAGAACCAGAAATCCGTATATGGAGACAAAAGAAAACCACTTTATTTATTGAGCACCTCTTTTTTTTTCCTTCTCGATCAACGCTCTAGGAAAATAGAAGGACGGAAAGACGAAAAAAAAACGACCCAGCCTTGTCTACGAACTCAACTCCCAGACTTGCTATCAAGAGTGGCCGGCGGGCGGAAATTTTGTCTAGAGGTCTTCACTATATGCACAAGTACGGACTCGCCGAGCGGCGACAGAGCTGTTGGTACATCGATTTCTCCTCTACCCAGCCTATACGTTCAGCCCCAGGTCCGCGGCGTACGGCAACACGTGCAGGTCTCCGACAGCCGAAACCGACGCCTTACCGTCAACCAGAGCCTTTGCAGCCTGCATCCCGACTGTTAGCAAGAGTGCAAAGGAGATAGATGGAGTTCCCAGATTCAGGGAAACTGAAGCCGCGAGATTGAGGTTACTTACAGCCTTGACGTTGTCGGCGGTAACGGACTCAAAGCTCTTGATTGCTTCGGCAGCCTGGAAGAGCTTGGCGCCGTGAAGCACGCTGTTGCCAGCAGCAACGAGGCCAGCACCCGTGAGCTCGTGAGCCGTGAGGGCATCAAACTTGGCCTTGGCAATGGCCTTGGTCAGATCCTCCTTGCTCACAGTGCCCTGGGCGACAGCCTTGAGCGCCTTCACAGACTCCTCAGCAACCTTGCGGACTGAAGTTGCAGGTCCCGAAATCTGGATGGTCAAAAGGCCAGCGTCGGAGTAAGCGTAGTTCTTGGCGAGGGCCTGGACGCCCGAAGCATCCGCGGCGGCCTTGGAGAGAAGCGTGAAGCCAGTCGACCAGGAGATGCTGGACTTGCCGCCGAGCAGGGCCTCCAGAACGGCGAGCTCAGGCTTGGGCGCAGAAAGGCTAGCGCTGGGGAAGGCGATCACGATGGCGCTCTTGCCGGCCGCCACCGAGCGCTGTTCGCCACCGTGGTACTTGGACGGAAGGTCGGCAAGAGACAGCGAGCTGGTGGACGAGCTGGGGAGGTTTTTGAAAAAGCGCTCAACCCACTTGGACAGGCCGGCCTGCGAGGCGCCGTCGGAGACGAGAGCAACATTGGGCTTGATGTAGGCCGACTCGGCAAAGGCCGCGACCGAGTTCTCGTTCAGATATCCGGAAAGGGGCGTCGTGCTGGAGGGGTAGATAGAAGACCCAAGGCCTGTGTGGAAAGCCACAGCGTGCGCACCATCGACCGCCTGAGCAAGGGCGTCGTGCGAGACCTTGTCCTGGCCCAGGTGGATTATAGGCTCAATCTGCTCGTGGAACTCGTGGGCTACAACCAGGCCACTGCTAGTCAGCACACGGACCCCGGCCAGCAATCAATCTGCTGCACAAATCGCATACTCGTGTACTTGGTCTGGCTGGCAACCTCGCCGAGCAGCTCAACGAAGTAGGGGAGATCGTCTCTCAGGAAAGCGGCCTCGAGAATGACGGCCTCGCGGGTATGGTACGCCTTCAATTGGCCGCCCAGAAGTTCGGCTTCCCGTGTAATCCTCAGTGCCGATCGTTTTTGGGTGTTCTGGAACCAAGGCTCGAAATTAGATCATAGCTTTTCCGGCATGATGAACCTTTTTTCAGAGAGACAAGGGTTTGAGAGATAAAAAAAAATCCTTGCCTTGAAGGCGAACTCCTCCAGGCCGACGGTCAGGCCGGGCAGTGGCTGGTACCTGGTGCCAGCCTTGGCAACGAGGGCAAGCTTGGTAGTCGGGCCGTGGGCGTCCTTGGAGGCGACCTTGATTCCGGCGATGTCGGTCGGCTCGTACGATGCAGAGGCAGTGCCCGCAGCTCCTGGGGCCGGCGAGGCAAAGCCGCGCTTCTGGGCGACCTGAGCGCAGACGGGCCGGCGGATGGCCAGCCGGCCTCCCCTGGAAATGGCAGATCTTGAGATCATTTTTGAGGCGGGGAGGGAACGCGCAGTTTGGGGGGGTGTCGTTTGGGGGACACGATGTGGTGGTGTGGGTTGCGAGGTATCGCGAACGGCAGAGCTTCACCAGGGCGAACGCCGTCCAATTGACACTGGTGTTGAGGTCAGCACCTTCGGTTGTTCCGAGCAATTTTCGAGTGGCAGAAATCCCGTGCACCCGAATAAGCAAGCCACACCGGTCCGGTACTGTGTGGTGACGCTGCGACGGGAGCCGCTGCCCCAGGTGTGGCTGTGCCGCAATTGGGCCGCTGCACCTGCCAGTCCAGAACGTGTAGCTTGATGTCTCCTCGGCTCCTGCCAGATTTTCAGTCTAGCGAGCCGAGGCCAAAAAAAAGCCTGGATTCGGGTGCTTCTATGTTAATCGAATTATATGAAATGCCCGAAATATAAAAGAAGAAAAATGGTACGAGAACATATATGCAGTTAGCAAAGCCGATATTTGAGTCCTAGGTGCTGACGCCGTCTTTCTCACCATACCTATGCCCGAGATGCATGTACTTAGCTCTTCTGCCAGCCTCAGGTGTTGGGTCATTGGCCGGATATGGATAGGTATCGCTTGTGCACCGTATGACTCGCATGCCCAAGCACTTGAGCTTAATGGGCAGGCTCCATGGGTACGTACCTAGACAGGTCTCCGAAGTGGGGGTGATTCCCCGCCATCGATGAAGCGTCACCCGCCACCCGACTTGGACGCTGGATAGGAATGAAAAAAAAAAGTACTGGCGCTCCGTACCAAAAATCGCGTCACAGCTCGCCAGAAAGATCCGACTTCTGGTCGCATTTCTATCGCGCAACGCCAAAATTCTTCAATGAACTTACGGTAGCCGCAGTGGCAGCTCTAGAGATAGTGAGGGAATCTCTAGAAGCTAAACAACAAAAAGAAGCAACACAAATCTCTTTGCTTCAGTCCAGCGCGAGCCGACTGCTGCGCGCAGAATGTTCGTGGTAAGAAGCATTACTTGCTCCTCGGCGAAGGAACAACAAAGGCCAACCAAGTCTACCATTGCTAACCGCGAGAACCTACGCCGATGCAGACGAAGCATCTTGCGGAGCTTTGCTCTCTATTGATTGACGACATCTATGGCGAGCTGCCCTCGGTATGTGAATCCATCGCAGCACGCGCTTGTCCGACATACGGTCATGGTGCGAGACTGGATCCAACGATGCTGACCACCTACCCACCTTCCGCCTACCGTTTCCTGCAGCGCATCTTCTCCATCCTACTCACGCGAGGCCGATCCACCGTGCAACAGCTTGTTCAGTACACCTCGCTGACCCCTCGCCAATTGCGTCATGGGCTGGCCGTTCTCATCCAACACAACTTACTCTACTACTCGGTCGGGAGCGCACCCACAACATACGAAGCCAATGCCTCGGCTGCCTACAATCTTATCCGAGCCGGACGTGTCCTGGAGCTCGTTGGGTCTATGCACGGTGAGGCCGCCAAAGATGTTATCCAAAGTCTGATGGTGTTGGGCAACACCAAGGTCGGAGACCTTAGAGACGCCTACGCGGCCAGGATAGAGAGGCGCCAGGCGCCCGCCCGCCAGACCGAGGACATCAAGATGAATGGAAACGATGATCCCTTCGCCTCGGATCACGAGGGGGGCCAAAGCGCCTCAACAGTCACGGACTCGTCACCTGTCGAGTCGGTCGACCAGCTCAATTCTATCCTATGCCGCCTAGTGGAGGATGAACTGCTCGTCGTGGTCGGTGCGAAGATGTTCCAGAGCTTCGACGACATTTACCGCGACGTGCAGGCGGAGGTGCAGAAGAAGGAATTCAACAGCGGCATCAAGGGCACAAAGGACAAGGAGCGCTATCAAAGTCTAGTTGCACAGCGCCTGTCCGAGATCCGAGACGAGGACAAGAAGCTCAAGCGCAAGCTCGAATCGCAGCCTATGGTGGCTAAACGCAGGAAGATCGAGAACGGAGATGTAGCCAACGGCATCCACGACATCTATAGTGCTCCTCCGCTCGATGTAAGCATGCCTTGTTCCATCATACCTTGTCAACTTCACCTCTGGATAATCCATGGAGGAGTCGTAAACACCAGCTAACCAGATTATGACATTCAGCCCGACGCTGTTCTACGTGTAAACCACGACAAGTGCCTGGTGGAGCTACGCAACCGGAGGCTCACGGAGGCAGTAGCTGATAACATCGGGGAAATCACCAGTCAGATCTACGCCGTGCTGCTCGGCTTGCTCACAGCAAAGCTCTCCCGTTGCCGAGGCCATCCCATCATCGATGCGCAGGAGGCCGAGGAAGATTTGGACAACAATCGGTACGTGACGACGAACGAGGTTTTTGATCATTTAAGCCCGTCTCTTGATGTCGGGTCCGGTATTGGCAAAGTGGACGCAAGCCAGGTGGACCCGGAAGGCGTGGAAAGAATCCGCAGGCGGCGTCCTCGAATGAAAGAACCGTACGTCGACAACGACGACGATGACGACGACGACGATGGCGATGGTGACCAGAACGGACACGGAGCTGGAATTGAATATGATGAGGAGCTAGAGAGACATGCGCTCGAGCAGCAAATCGAGGCGCCGACACAAAACGGGGTAAAGGAGAGCAGAGTCAAGTTCAAGGAGTCCAAGACTTCGGAGAGCCGGCTATCCCTGATGCGACAGCATCTCTTGCTCCTCTGTGAGAGTTCGCAGGGGTTCCTCCGCCACTCGGGTAACGGGCAATGGACTGTGGATTTCCGGCCTCTGGTCCGGAAGATGCAGGAGAGCGAGCTCGATACGGTGATTGAACGGAAGATTGGGCGGCACTCGCTGCGTCTCATCCGGATCCTGAGGAAGCGGGGCAAGGCGGACGAGAAGTCGCTCCCGATGCAGGCCATGATGGCCAAGGGGACGGTTCACAAGATCATGTTAGAAATGCAGATGCACGGGTTCGTTGACGTGCAGGAGGTACCCAAGGACAACACACGCAACGCAAAGTCGACCATCTTCCTGTGGTTCTGCGACACAGACCTCTCGCTCAGTCAGCTGCTGGACAATACATACAAGACGATGCTTCGCTGTCTCCAGGTGCGGGAGGTGCACCGACAGGACGCGCGAGAGGTTCTGAGGTTTGTCGGGCGGGCAGACGTTAAGGGCCGGGAGCAGGAGGCGCTAGAGAAGAAGTACTTCGACCGGTATGAACGTTACCGGAGCATCGAGGACAAGATCCTTGGCCATGTGATGCGACTTGATGATTTAGTCGGTGTACTTAGGGATTACTGACATCAAGAAGCATACATTTGCCGGGGACTGCAGGATCAAGAACCATAAGGATACTGAGGCGCTCTGTTGAATTATGGCCTCGTTCTCAGCTACAGATCGTAGAGAGATAAAATAAGACTACCCATGATGGATATATCCCTGGAGCATGTGTTGCGGCGGGCGGAATGTACCGTCAAAAAAAGAGGGGTTTTGGTTGCTTGTTACGGCGTACTCTACGTGCAGGGCTACCAACCATCTACCTACCTAATTAATAGTAATGACGTTATTTGGCTAGAAGTGGCCAGTGCCCGTGCCACACCCTTCCACCACACGAGCCTTTGGTTGGCAGCCCCTCGTCTGAGCTTGGCGTGTTTTGCGCCCTGACGGGGGGAAGCAAAGAAGAAGAGAAGACATACCAGAGACAGCGAATAGAATGGAAAGAAGGGAAGCGGGGAAGAACAAGGGCAGGATGAAGACAGAGCGCGAAAAAAAAATAAACAAAATTTGATTTATTGTTTTCCAGTCGCCTTTTTTTACTGTCAAGACGTCCCATACAGACAGACCCTTTTGGCGGGGCGCTGGGGAATTGTGCTCTCTGAATGGCCAGAGCTGGGCCCGTTCCTGGACAAGCTGGCGACTTATCAGCCGCCGACGAATAAATTTTTTTCTGAATTGCTGCTCGCAATAAGCTCCGTCCACGGACTTCCATCTTTGTGGCACACTAGACTCTCCTGCTGCAGACCCAAGACACAGAGTTACCGTGCGCCCCGTCAACCCATAACCTCATTCTTCTTTTTCCCTGGCAAACGTAACCTCGCCTCCCTCATACCCGTTCCAATTCACAATCCTTCTCCAATCCCGCTTTCTCCCCGCGCTCACTTACACGCGCCCCTCTACAATGTCTCCGCCTGTTGGTGGTGGTCAACAGAAGGAGTCCAACCTGGCGCGGTTGCTGGGCTCCGGTGAGCAGCTCTCTCAATATTTTGCTATCTTTGCGACGAGTAGCCCTTCGGCAAGCATCTACTGAGCGATGGCTGACTTACTCATCTCGGGGTTCCATTTTAGGCTCTGCGGGCATCTCAGAGCTCGCCGTGTTCCACCCCGTACGTTGTGGCTCCCCTCGAACACCAACATATCTCACGACACAGACTGACATATGTTCTTAGGTCGACACGATCGCCAAGCGCCTTATGAGCAACGAGACCAAGGTACTGCCATCTTGAGACACTGTAGATGGACATGGCCTGCGCATACGGAGCACGACAGGACTGACACGGCCCCCTATCTCCTCCAGGTTGCAAACATCAGCCAGCTCAACGCGGTCGTCTTCAAGGATAAGGCAACGGCTTCAGCGTCGCGGAAGTTTTTCTCTCTGTTCCCTGGCTTGGGCTACGCTGCCGGCTACAAGGTGCTCCAGAGGATATACAAGTACGGCGGCCAGCCTATCGCTCGTGACTGGCTCACAGCTGGTTACGGCAAGGACTTTGAGAATGCGTTCGGAAAGAAGACGGGCAAGGCGATACTGCACTCGACGGCAGGAAGGTATGGCTGACGATCTCTGTAGCCCGCGCCCTTGTTTGTTCCTTGGGCCGGCCCGCGCCGACAGTAACTGACACAACCGCCTTAGTCTGATCGGCATCGGCGAGATTGTCCTGCTGCCTCTGGACGTGCTCAAGATCAAGCGCCAGACCAACCCGGAGGCGTTCCGTGGCAGGGGTGTGCTCAGGATCGTGAAGGATGAGGGCTTCGGCTTGTATAGGGGATGGGGCTGGACCGCGGCCAGGAACGCGCCAGGCTCGTTTGCTGTAAGTGGACAATTTCAGACCGCTACCAGAAGCCTGATGCTGCCTCAGATCCTTGACACGGACGATAGGTTGCCGACGCTAATATCTGCATGCGCACTAGCTGTTTGGTGGATCTGCCTTCGCCAAGGAGTTCCTCTTCAAGCTCGAGGACTACAACAAAGCAACGTGGTTCCAGAACTTTGTGGCTTCGATTGCGGGCGCGTCAGCGTCGCTGGTCGTGTCAGCGCCTTTGGACGTGATCAAGACGAGGATTCAAAACAGGAATTTCGAGAACCCAGAAAGCGGGTTCCGCATCTTGTCCAACATGGCCAAAAACGAGGGCATGTCGAGCTTTTTCAAGGGTTTGGTGCCCAAGGTACGTGCTAACTGGCCGCTCGCCTCTGGCAATACCCTCCCTGGCTGGCGTCATGGTTTTGGGTAGTCGAGAGACGAGAAAGAAAAGGAAGGACAAAGATAAGAAAAAACTGACTCTGACTCTCCCATAGCTCCTGATGACGGGTCCCAAGCTCGTGTTCTCGTTCTGGCTTGCCCAGACTCTCATCCCCGCCTTCGATAAGGCTATCGCGGGCCGCTAAGCTCCGCTATTTTGTTTGGAGCGTAGATGTGGGGCGTGATCGTGTAATACCAGCAATCGGATCTCGCATGAGATCTTTGCTTTGCATTTATTTCTTTTGTTGGACGTCTAGGTCCTGGCGTGCGAGGTATGCGGAAGTGTGGGCGTGGGGTTACGTTATGACATGACAACCACTCAGGACGAGACGCAACCGGACCGCTGTCCAAGGGCATCAACCATGTGTGTGTATATATATGATAGACTTGGTATATCTGGGTTCGTGGTACGTCGGGTCGTGTCTGGTATCAATTCTCAGCTCTTTAGGCCAGCTCCGTTATCGGCTTTAGACTGTTTTGCGCAGGCTTCAAGCGCGCGCAGCGGCGGTGTGACAGGGATGGAAGAGCCAGTGACGACGGGATGCGCGCAGGTGGGTTTCAGCTCCTGCAGTTGAGTGGACAAGCCGCGAGGATCCGGTCCTACGGCTCCCAGCCTGCAGGCTATCGATAAAGTGCCGTTCGCTGATCCCTGTGGATGTTCAGGCAGAAGAGTGGGGACTGTGTGTGCGCTGGCGTTGTTGTGGTCTCGGTTGCCAGGGCATTTTGTTTACATGCAGTCGCTTGAGGGGGGCGGCTTGGCCTGCACAGCGACGGCAAAGCATTGGTCCACACGATATGCGAGGTCAACATCCCGCCCGCCCTGGCTGCCCATTTCGGTTACCATTTATTATACAAAGATCCTGGGGTATAGCTCCAAGGGGGACGGCCTCGATTGTTTTATTTCTCAACCCACATTTCGCAGCACGAAAGCAGACGGTGACGCGAGGACCAGAGCGAGCAAGCTGCTTTTTTTTTTTGTTTCCTCTTGCGAGCATTATCACCAACAGACATCTACACCGACCCCGACACCGACCCCGACACTGCATCCCCCTCACGCCCGGGCACGATCGCACCATCAATCTTCCTGATTCTGCCGGCCTTCGTCGACAGCCGCCTACTCCGGCACACGTGCCTCATGTAAACCACCAAATTCCACTGCTGCCGAACTCGCTCCACGATGCCCCCGATAGAACGGGACGTCCCCAGCCAGCTGGACAGGACCCTGAGACACCAGCACTCCGCTTCGTCGGACCAGAGCCGCGCGCTGATCCCCATGTAGGTTGAGTCGAGAGCAGCTTGAGCCCGAGGTAGAGCAGCCCGGAGCAAGGAACTGACAACAGGACTCGATGCCTCGAACAGGTGGGACAGCTCGGATCCCGATAGGGCGCCGCCTCCGCTCCCTCTCAACCCCCAGTCGCCGAGCGTCGGCGGCTCGCCATCCAAGCCAGGCACTTCGGCCGCTATCCAGTCTGCACACGCAGCACTCGCCGAGAAGGCCCGCGAGAACTCGCTCGTGCCGGCGCCTCTCGGCAAGAACTCGACCCACCGTCGCATGCAGTCGACGCAGCCAGGCACAGTCCGTGACCTGGGTTTCATGATTGAGAGCGGGCGGGAGTCGCTAAACTCGACCCCGCGCTCACATGAGAAGTTCCCCCGCCCCGGAACCCCCCGGGACCCCTTTTACGAGCCGAGGCCACACGAAGAGCGCGAGCAACCGGTGGAGGTCAAGGTGATGTCTCTCTCGCCAGGCCCCAGCCTGACGCCCATCGTGAGGCCCATCGCGCGACGCTCAACCTACAGCATTCTCGGCGAGAACACTCCGCCACAGTCTGCTACCATGCTGGCGCTCCAGAACCTGTCAACCCCGACCAGAGACAGGGACGGCAACGGCAACGGCAACGTGAATCTCAACGTCAACGGAAATAGCACTGGCAACTGCAACAATGGTCGTAGTATCAGCCACAGCAAGCCACCGAGGGAACTGCGCGAGTTGCCTCAGCCGCCTGCCGCCTCGGCGTCCAGAGATAGTCACAATTACAATCACAAGGAGCAGCAGCCTGTACAGCCCATACAGCCCGTACAGCCCGAGCCGGTACCGCTCTCGAATGTGACCAACTCAGCATCATCGACTGCCCTCGTCAGGCAGCCGCCCAACGCCGCATTGGACGCGCTGTCTCAGCAGATTCTCAGCCTTACTAACATCGCCACGTCGCTGCAGAAGGAGATGTCGCAGCTGAGCCGTCGCAGCAGGGATAACGCCACAGACCTACTCAGCCTGAAGGAGGCGACAAACACCCGCGATGAGGACATCCGCCGCAGCCTGCGTGACCTCCTTAGCAGCACCCACGAGCTCTCGTCCCGCGCCCCGACGAGGGATCCGTACGGCGCCAGTATGCTTCTCGACAGCAAGCCTCATGCCACGGCCTCCCCAATGTCCAAGGTTTCGCGGCCCTTCTCGCTTCCGCGCATCCCGTCGCTCAACAGCTTCTCAGCCTCGATGGAGAGCGATCGCACGAGCACCCCGTCTCTCTGCGGCCCCGTGGCCGACGGCCCCGGCACGATTTCCTTGCTGGAGAAGATTGTGCGTGATATGGGCACCAAGGAAGGCCAGGAAAGTCTCGTCTCTCGCCTTTCCGAAGTGGCCGACAAGGTTGCGGGGATGGCTACGGCAAAGAAGGTGGAGGAGCTGCTCAGCCTCGTCAAGAGCAGCCACGAAAAGTCCGCAGTCCTCGCTACCGCCGATGCAAGCGGCGGTAGCGGAGGCCGTAGCGGCACGCCGCGGTTGAGAAAATCGAGTTTCGAGCAGGATCCCTCATCGCCCAACTCCCGCGAGCTTGCAGTTGCTGCCCAGAACGGAGGCGCCCTGCAGCGTGCCGGAGATCTTCTGCTCGCCGACGCCAGCGCCCGTCGTTCTTCGTCGCCAACGTCGGGCGAGGCGGACGCCATGACCGGGGACCTCCTCAAAATCATCCGAACTGTCAAGGACAGTGTCGCCCAGGGCGGCGGGCTGACGGCCGAGGTCAAGGCGCTGGTGCGCGAGCTGCGGGGCGAGGTGCTCGGGATGGGGCGCGAGATTGGGCGGCGCTTGGACGATGTGCAGAACAAGAAGCCGAACCGGGACGAGGGCGTGACGCGAGCCGAGATGGACCGGGTCGTGGAGGAGGGGCTCGAGGAGATGAAGCAGCACATGAACCAGCTGCTCAAGGAGCACCGACGTCAGTCGGCCACGGCCATTGCATCCCGTGGACCCGCGGTGGACTACGCAGAGGTGTACAACTCGGTTCGCGCTGCGCTCAAGGACTCACAAGCGGCGCGCCCGCGCAAAGAGGAGTCGACGCGCGAGGAGGTCATGGAGGCGGTAAAGGAGGCCTGGGAGACGTACAAGCCCGAGATCGAGGTGCAGACGATCGGACTCGAGCGCGACGAGGTGCTGCAGTGTCTGAAGGAGGGTCTGCGCGAATACGGGCCGCAAAACGAGGCTGCTCCCGGGGCGACGCGCGACGAAGTTCTCACGGCCGTGGTCGAGGGCCTCAAGCATTTTGTGCCGCCTCAGGTCGAGGCAGCTCCGGCTTTGTCGCGAGACGAGATCCTCGACGCGGTCAGAGAGTGCCTCGAGGAGTTCGAGTTCCCCGTTGCCGCGTCGGCCGTGGGCGCGGAGGTGACCAAGCAGGACATGCTGGATGCAGTCAAGGAGGGCCTCGAGGGCCTCGAGCTTCCGGTGCCTGCGTCATCACAGTCTAGCGTGAGCAACGACGAGGTTCTGCAGCGGCTGGGTGAGATCGTCGAGTTCATACGCGACGAATTCCGCGCCGTATCGGCCGAGGCCAAGCAGACTGTGGCCGCCAGCGGACGCGACGCAGAGCAGATGGTCGACGCGACAAAGGAAGGGTTCGAGAAGCTGCGTGCCGACATGGAGGCCTACGTCGACAAGGCCGCTGGGGGCGGCGGCCAGGACCGCTTCCTGGAGGGAGTGGCGCGCACGCTTGACCTGTTCCGCGAAGAGATCGCCGAGCTTGTGTCGACGTCGTCGGACAGCTCACGCAAGGTGCTCACAACCGAGATCGAGAACCTGCGCGATGCCGTCAACTCATCTCTCGTCCCCATGTCTGCCGTGCCCAACTCCAACGGGGGTGCAAACAACAAGGACATCATCGAGGCGCTCCACGATGGCATCAGCAGCCTGCGCAACGAGATGGCGAGCCGGCCCATCGCCGGTACTAACGAGGTGCTCGATGCACTGCAGGAGAGCATGCAGGACCTGCGTGAGTGCATTGAGCGCTTCGGAAACAAGCCCATCGACCTGACGGCCAACGACGAGATTCTCGACGCCCTCAAGACGGGTCTTGACGGCGTCAAGTCCGACATCAAGTCGGACATCAACGACATCCGGGAGCTAGCCAACCCCAACGAGAAGGCCGTAGTCACGATTGACAGCACCATGAGCAACGCAATCGTGCCCATCGACGTGCTGCGGCAGGACGACATCAAGAACCTTGAGAGGCTTATCGCCCAGCTCCAGATCAAGATGGACACCATGGAAGCCCCGGCAGAGACGAGCGCTGCTTCGGTGGCCGTGGCTGCCGCAACAGCTGCGGCGGCGGCCGTCCCGACTCTCAGCAAGGACGACGTCGCCTCAAAGAAGGACCTTTCTGGCGCGGTCGAGACGCTGGCCTCCAAGGAGGATCTCTCAGGCGTGGCTGAGATTCTCGCGTCCAAGGAGGACCTGACCGGTGTAACCGAGACACTAGCGTCCAAGGAGGATCTGTCGGGGGTGACGGAGCTGCTGGCGTCCAAGGAGGATCTCACGAGCATCATTGAGCAACTCCAGAAGCTTCAGGAAACAGTCGACGCGGCCGCTGCCCGCGAGCTGGAATCGGCGGCACCGGATCCAGCGACAAGAGAGGACGTGGTGGCGATCGAGACGATCCTTCGCAACACGAAGGGGCGACTGGACGACATGATCGACGGCGAGCAGGCGGTGCGCAAAGATCATATCGACGCTCTGGAAACGGTTGTGCTCGAGACCAAGGAGTCTCTGGGGATGCTCAAGACCAAGCTCGAGGACCTGGACGGGCTTTCGCGGCAAGAGGATCTAAAGGAGGTGGAGTCGCTCATTGCGCAGGTGGCGAACGAGTTTGAGGAACTCAAGGACCGCCACGAGAAGCAGCTGGCCGACCCGGAGCGCGTGACCAAGACGGACGTCGCGGCCGTCGACGCCATATGCCACGATATCAAGATGGCCGTCGACCACATGGTGAAGACGGACCTGGCTGCTCTGCCAACACGGGACGACCTGCAGAGGCTCGAGGCGCTGCTGAGCGAGGTGCGGTCGATGGCGAGCACAGAGGCCGAAAAGATGGCCAAGGCGTTTGAGGACCGCCAGGCCGAGACGGTCGGGGTGGGCGAGACGGTCAACGAGGTCAAGGCCTTCCTCGAGCAGTTCCAGTCAACGGTCAAGGGCCAGCTGGAGCAGGGCGCCAGCGGAATCGACAAGGTCGGTCAGCTGCTCGAGAAGCTGAGCGAGGCGGCCGGCAAGGGTGCCGGCGTCGGCGACGAGCTGCGGGAAATGCTCGACGCAGTCAAGGTCGAGGTGGAGGAGTCGCGCGTGGCCGCGGTCGGGGCAAAGCTCGAGACGGACGAGAAGCTACAGCAGACGGCGGACGCGGTGTCGACCAAGATTGACGAGAAGGTGGGCGAGCTGGTGAGCAAGTACGACGCCTTCCAGGCCCTTGTGGAGGAGCGGGCCAAGAACGGCGAGGCCCGGGACGAGGGCATGGAGGCCGCAGTGCTAGGCACCAAGGCGGTGGCGGACGAGCTCAAGACACTGGTCGACACTCTCGGCTCGACGGTGACAGACTCGCTCGAGAAGATGGAGGAGGCGTCCAAGACGGTGTTTGGACGCGTCGAGGACCTCGTGGGTCGCGTCGACGAGAACCACGCCGAGGACAAGACGGAACATCAGCAGACGCGCGACGAGGTCAAGCGCGCCGCCGACGCGGTCGAGGGCCTGCAGGGCCAGGTTTCCGACTACCACCCGCAGATCCTCGAGAGCCTCAAGAACGTGCTGCTCATCGTCGGGCAGCACTATGAGCACTCCAAGACGTCCACCGAGACGATACAGGAAAAAATCGAGGAGGCCAAGCCCGAGCTGCCCATGCTTATGCCCCCGCCCGAGAAGTATGACGACAGCCAGGTGGTGGAGAGGCTCGACCGGCTTTCCGAAAAGTACAACGGCGCAGTGCTGCTCGAGAAGCTCGACGGACTCTCGGAGCGCTACAACGGCGACGTTGTCCTCGAGAAGGTCGAGGGCCTTGCGGAGCGTTACAAGGGCGAGATCCTCGTCGAGAAGCTCGAAGGCCTCTCGGAACGGTACAAGGGGGAGGTCGTGCTCGAGAAGCTCGAGGCCCTTTCCGAGCGCTACAACGGCGAAACGGTTCTCGAAAAGATCCAGGGCGTCTCGGAGCAGTGCGACGGCATTCTCCTGACGGTTCCCGAAAAGGTGGAGGGCATGGCGGACAAGCTCGAGGCAGGCATTCTCGCCAACGGCGAAAAGCTCGACAAGCTGGCCGACAAGGCCGAACAGGAAACGGCTGCGGTTCACGAAAAGCTCGACAAGCTCTCTGACAAGACGGACGGAGACCAGCTCATCGTGGTCGACCGGCTGGACAAGCTGTCAGAAAAGGCCGACGCAGATCAGCTCAACGTGGTGGACAGACTGGACAAGCTCTGCGAAAAGGCCGACTCGGACCAGATAGTGGTCGTTGACCAGCTCGAGAAGTTGGCGGGCCTGGCAGAGAAGTGCGAGGCGGGCGCGCTTGGCAACGGCGAAAAGCTGGACAAGCTGGCCGGCAAGGTCGACCAAGACCAAGCGGCAGTCCACGGCAAGCTGGACCGGCTGGTCGACCACAGCCAGGAGGCGGACAAGGCCTTGTCCCGGCTCGAGACGCTGGACAAGGTACACCAGCAGGTGATGCAGACGGCGGCCGAGGTGTCGGCGCTCGTGGCCGCGCAGACGGCACGCATCGAGGAGGACCGCCAGCAGCGCGAGAAGACGCTACAGGAGACGCTGCTGGCTCTCGAACGCGGCGCGGCCCAGAAGGAAGCCCTCGAGGCAAGCGTGGCCGCGCTCCGCGAGGAGCACGAGGCGCTCCGGCGCAGCGTCGAGGCCATGCGGGCCGAGCAGGAGGATCTGGGCCGCCGCAGGACGCGCCTCACGGCCGACGTGGCCTCGCTCGAGACGGCGGCGACTCTGCGCCGCGAGGAGCTGCGCGAGGTCGAGGAGCGGGCGCAGGGCCTGGAGCGCCGCATCCTCGAGGGCGTCATGGACCACTCGCGCGTGTTGCTGATGGCCAAGGCTGGGGGCTTCGCCGGCAAGGGCCGCGACGCCATGAGCCGCAAGCGCGTGTCGTCGCAGCGGCAGGGGCAGCGAGATTCGTCGTCGGCGGCGGGGGCGGACGATGGCGCCAGGCCAGGCGCAAAACAGAAGAAGCCGAGGGCTATGCCCATCAACATGGCAATGTCGACACCCTCGGGCCGCAGCAGCCTGGCGCCACCCAGCCAGTCGGGTGGCGGCGGTGGCAGCGGCGGCGGCGTGGCCCGGCGCATCGTGTCGCTCAGCCAAATCAACAACAACGTTGCTGCCGGCGGCTTCAAGCGCAGCCAGAGCGTGCGCCAGTCGGCAGGACGGCCGGGGATGCGCAAGACCAGCTGGGCGGGCAGCCGGGCCACGACCCCCGTGCCGCCGCTGCCGGCGGGTGCTGCGGCCGCCAAGGGCTATGGCGACCTCGACGCGGACTGCGAGGACAAGGAGAACAGCGCGCCCCGGCCGTCCGGCGGCGGCGATGCTCATCAGAGCGACACCGAGACACTGCGGCGCTCGAGCTTGGGCAACGCGCTCATGACGGAGGGTAGCGGGGCGGACGCGTACGACACCCAGGACAACCTCACGGACCGAGAGGACGACCTTGACGACGCCTCGAGCCAGTACGGCGAGAACCAGCCTGGGGCTGCCGACGGAGACGACATTGCCGTGCACGCGACCTGAGAAGTAATGAAGACAGAGGCGGCACGGAGGGAGACGGACCAAGTCTGTTGGGTGTATAAAAGGGAAACATGATGGGAAGGAAGAGGCCCTTGGTTGCGTTTTTTTTTCTTGCCTTTTTTTGTTTAGCACTCACGTTGATTGTACTGTTGCATGTCCAGTGTCTTGTTCTTGGTCTTGTCACCCCTTGTTGTTTGGATTACTTACTTCCTTATTCCTTTTCTTCCTTTTTCCTTTTTTTGTAATTGCTCACTTCTTTTTTTTTTCTCCTGCTTCTTCTACTTCCTCCCACTATTGCTTTTAACTGTTGTTACTGTGTTATGAATAGGGAGCCAGGAATGATAAGCATCTCCTCCGTCGGCAAAGATTGCCGGTCAATCACAAGTCTAGTAGGACTTCGCACGCAACCGCTGCCACAGCCAACTCAAAACGCACAAAGTAGGCACGTATGCGTGCAGTGTGCACTTGTCCCCCCTTATTCCTGAAACACTCGCATACACGAGGACTACATGCCTTGAGATTGTGGCAGAGATTTGAAGGGTTTTTATTAATAGAAGCAGGCGGATGCTGCAAAAGTCGTCATGGGCAACAAAAAAGGGGTATAAATTGGGAGAAAAAGAAAGAGAGAGAGAGAAAGGGGGGGGGGGGGGGGGGGGGGGGGGGGGGANGAAAAAAAAGGGGGGGGGGGGGGGGGGGGAGATGTAGAGAGAGAGAAAAAAAAAGAAACCCCCTCCCTCCTCCGTGATGCATGCAGACATATCGACATACACACCGTGCCGCCATTGTCTCCACATAGGCCAAGAAACACCCAAGTGAAGTAAAGTCAAGACAAGAACAGGCATCGAGGAAAAAAAATAGAGAACAATTAAAAGTAGCGTTCATGTCCACAAACACCTTGCACCCCAAAACAAAGAGACCAAAAGAAAAACCATTCCCAGCCGCTCCATTGTTTTTCACATACCGTCCACGATGCAAAGCCCCTTCTCCTCATCCGCTTTTCACATGTCCTCCACGCTTCCCACGTCGCTGTCCTGATCGATGCCACTGAAGGTGACGCGTGGAGGGCGACCTGCCGCCGTCCAAGACCTGCCCAGCTTGCTCGGTCGTGAAATCCCGCCGGCGCCAGAGCCCAGGCTGCCGCCAAAGATGCCGCCACGCACCGAGGCCGAGGCCGAACTCCCGGGAAGCGGCAGCGTCGCCGACGGCGCATACTCCCTCCGCAGCTGCCGCTCCATGGGCGACGGCAGCGGTGCCATGGGCGTGGTGGTTGGCGCCGGCTCTGCGCGTCGCGTGGCCGGTAGAGGCTTCGGCATCCCTGTCCATCTCGTAGGCGTGTCCATGACGGCGGCCGAGGGGCGGCGAGTCGCGGCCGCGGTTGCCGGCCCCCTACCCATCGTGTTTGGCGCCAACGACATGCCCTTGGGAGCCCCCTCGTCCTCGTCCTCGTCGTCGTCGTCGTCAAAATCAGCCGACATGGGCCCCAGCTGAACCGAGTCGACAAATCTCGAGGCGGATGCGAGCTTCTCCCTGAAGGACTTCAGCCGATCTGCACCGGGGCCCATGGCCGCGTCCGCTGCGGACTGGCGCATCGAGTTCGGGGCGCGGCTTGAAGCCTCGGACCGCTCCGATATTGGCGGCAGAACAGAGTCCCGCGGTCCGGCAGGGGTGGGGTAAGCATAGCCGCGTTCGGGGGGGTTGCGCTGCTGCTGCTGCTGCTGCCGGTGTGGCTCTTGCTGGGGCGTGAAGGGCGCGCTGGTGCTCTGGGAGAAGCGGCTGGCTCCGGACCACGACGGCGGCATCGGCTGCAGATACGAGGAGGACCCCAGCGGCACGTCGCCCAGGCTTTGTTTCTGCTGAGGCCGAGAGCGAGCATCCGAGGACAGGCCGAGCAGAGGATCCGGGGCCTGGGCAGGCGCCCAGTCGGGCAGGGAATGCGGCCGCTGAGGGCGTTGGCCGGGAGGCTGGGGTGTCGGCGGCGGCAGCGTCCCTGTCTGTCTCGAGCTCGAGCCGCCTTCGCGTCTTGGAGGCAAGAATGGAGAGACGGCAAAGGCGGGCGGGGCCGTGGCGGCCTGGCTCCGGCGGAGGCTCGAGCGCAGCGGCGTCTTGGCGCCGCCAGCCGCCGCCTCGTCGCCGGCGACGGCTCTGCGCGCCTGCGTGACCTGGCCGAGCCAGAACCCCAGAGCCTGGCGTGCCTGTCGGCGCCGGTGCTTTTCGGCCAGCCCCGACGCCGTGTGCTCCCGCCCCCGGATCGTGACGAGCTTCAGCTCCCAATCCTCGAGCCTGGCCGCCGCCACTGCCTCGACCTCGTACGCCGCGGCGTCGGCCCACCCGGCCGCCAGTCTCGACGCTCCGACGCGCCACGCGCCCACCACAGCCTCAGCCCTGACCTCGCCGGCCGTCTGGTCCATGCCAATCATGCGGTTCGTCTCGCCGATCCACTCGTTCAGCCACTCCACCGTCTCGTCCAGCAGCTGCTCCTGTCGCGACCTCTCAAACTCCCACCCGGCCACGGCCTTCTCGTAGGCAGCCTCCCGCCACAGCGTCAGGCAGCTTGCCCGGCGGTTGATCTTGGCCGTCCGCCGAAACGCGAGGTACGTCGACTTCAGCCTGTCCTGACGCGCCGCCTTGGCAAGCCGCGGCCAGGCCTCGAGGCAGTTGACGGCGCCCACGTAGAAGGCGCCGCGTTGGGCCGCGTCGTGCATCCCGTCGTGCTCCGCCGTCTGCGCCGCCCAGAGCTCTACTGCCTGCCCCGTAACCTGCGCCGAGTCCATCCTCCGCGCCTCGTCTTCCATCCACCCTCCCTGTCCGAGTTGCCTTCTCATGGCGCCGACCGACGCGTCCGCCAACGTCGTCCTGTAGCACACTTTTGCCAGCATACCAAGCTCCCGTTTCCTTCGCTTCTCCTTGGCGTACCCTGCCCGCAAGCATCGCAGCGCAGACTCCTTGGCCGAGTTCCGGTAGAACCTGCGCAGGAGCTTCATCCTCTCTGCGAGCACCCACTTGTAGATCGACGTGAGAAGCGTGAGCCCGTCTGCGTTCTCTCTGAACAGCTTCAACTCCAACTCGAGGGCCCAGTGCCGCGCAAACTCCCGAGCACTCCGCCATTTTGCCGATTGCTCTTGTCTTTGCACCGCTTGCGTACTCAGTCTCCAGGCGCTGGCAGATTCCGCCATGATGCGTTGCTCTCGTGACGTGGCCGCTTTCCTCAGTCTGCCCTCGAGCCCGGCCTGTCTCCGCCAAAAGCCGAGCAGGTCGGAAAGCTGGGTCCTTCCCAGCTGGATGGACGACTGCGCCACCAGAGCCTCTGCCTCTGCCGTCTTCCTCCTCCAAGTCTGTAGCGAGCTGGCGCGTAGTGTGTGCACGGCATCCTCTTCGGCGGCCACGTACAGGCGTCTGGCCAGTCCGAACTCGTCTTTCCATTTTCTGGCACAGCCATCCACCAGACGTGTCGAGTGCCATGCCTCGGCCGCGCGTGCCTGGTGCTCCTGGCGCCACCTTGAGAAGCATGTTTTTGCGAGGGCGGCAAGGTACATCTCTCCCGTGAGTTGGTTTCGCTCTCGGCGATGCGCCACGGCGTCTCGCCACGCGCCGAGCAGCCCGGTAGTAGCAAACGCCCTCACCTTGGTCTGGTCCGCCGAGACTTTTTCGGACCAGGCGCCGAACACCTTCTTCCTTAGGAGGTGCCGGCGCGCAATCTCGGTCCGCTCCGCTTCCTTGCTCGCCGCAGCTCCCCAGTGGGTGAAGGCCTTGTGGAGGAGCGAGAGATCGGCCGCCCGTGCTGCGCGCCTCATCATCCGGTCGCGGATCCGGGCGCTCTCGGCCTCCCGCCTGGCCACCTCGGCTTTTCGAATCACGGCCTCGGCTTCCAGCCTGGCGGCCTCGGCACTTTGTCTCGCTATCTCGGCTTCCCTCCTGATCGCTTCGGCCTCTTGCTTGGCCGCATCGGCAGCCCGTTGGCGCTGCGCAAGGCCTTCGGAAATTGCATTCCACGTGTACCCGCGCCAGAGCTTGAAATTTCTCGTCAGGATGTTACGACGCTGCAGCGTGAAGGCCCAAGTGTTCATGCTGTGCACGAACGCCAGCTGCCGCTCGTAACTGTCCCGCCAGGCAATTAGATACCCCTCCAGCTGCCTTGCCTCGAACAGCTGAAGCTTGGGTTCCATGTCTTCTAGTCGAGGCTCGGGCTTCGGCCTGTGCAGGGATGGCGGGACGGCGCTGTGGGTCATCAGGGGGTTGGCGTGCGACGGTGGTAGCCACGGCGGCTTCGGGATACCGCCCTGCACAACATTGGATGCGGCATAAGACGGAGGCTGCCGAGGCTCCGCCTGAGGCTTACGGTTGAGGTAGGCAGCGAGGTCAGGATTGTACCTAGGGCCGTCTTCATGGTTGAGCCCGTGGTCGCTAGGGAACGGCGACATGGGGCTCGGCAGGAGGTGGCCTTGATGGATATCACCATCCATGCGATCCATGTCGCTTTGCATCGTCTCGCCGTTTCGAGAGACGTCAGCTTCCTGGGATGCGTCTTCGGGGGGGATGAGATTTCCGGCTCGCAACGAGAGCTTGTTGTGATGTGCCATGTGATGCTCGTAGCCGTCGTCCCAGCCATCTTGGGCGCCCGACAGGTCGGGCACGACCTCGTCCGCGTCGAGCGATGAGTCGTCGCCAATCGAGAGCGCACGCTGCGGTCTTCCTCCCCCGAGGGCGCTCGGCTTCGGGGGCCCGTCGACATGCACTGCTGGCCCCGAATGCGCATCGTTGCCCAGGAGCCACTTGGACAATATCGGCAGGTCCTTCTGGCCCAAGCTGGGCGGCAGGGCGGCGAGGGGCGGCCTTTCGGTCGAGGTCGGCGACGACACCAGCGACGCGGCGCGCCTGCGGGGAGGGACGGCGTACTGCGGTATGCTCTCGAGGGCTTCCGTGGCGACCGTGTCCGAGTTCCGGCGTCGGCGCCCGTTGAGATTTGCCGCGATGGGGAAAACGCCGCGCGGCACAAGGTTGGTGGAGACGGAGGAGATGGTGTTGACGGATCGGACTGAGGGCGCAACCCGAAGCGGCGAAGACATCTCAGGGCCATCATCATGGCCGGTAAAGAGCTCGCCGTCGAGGGTGATCTCGATGCCCATGCCCTCTAGGACGGACCGAAACTTCTCGGGCAGGCCCTCCGAGACACCGCGCTTGGAGCCGATCTTGAAGACGAGGGCCGACATCTTTGGGTCGTCGACGGAAATGCCGTACTGCGGAAAGATCTGCTGGGCGCCCTGGAACAGGGCCGAGACGCCCGTGTGGTAGCCCTTGGCATCGGCGAGCTGGATCTCGTGGCCGCGCTTGACGGCATGGTACATGATTTGGATCTCCTCGTTGGAGTAGTACTGGTCCCGTCGCGGAAGCGAAGGGGGAGGCGGTGTTGTTCTGCCATCGCGGACGGATAGCGGGTCTGTAGGTGGCATGGGGGCGAGCGCGCCGGCGAAGTCATTATTATGATGGGGTTGGCCGGGATCCCGCGGGAAGGCGACGGCGTCGCCCGCTGGCGGTGCCCGCTGGTGTGTCGGTGGTGCTCAGCGCGCAAGAGGTGTGGCGGCGAGGTTTCAGGACTGGGCGGGTTGGGTGTGGCAGCGATGCGCGAGCCCGCAGCAACGCGCGATCGGTCAACAGGCGGCGCGCGCGAGTAATCGGCGTTGTGGTCGTCGCCAGCTAGAAGCGAGTGGTGCGCGGTCGCATTTGGTTGGCAGCGGTGACAAAGGGAGAAGGGCCAGGAGGATGCGCGCGTGAAGGGGTGGATGGTTGCCGCGTGCTTTGTCGTGGGCGCGTCGAGGCGTGAGCACGGGGTCGGCGGCGGCAATTCTAAGGTATTGTTCGGATAGCGAAGTGAAGTGTCGTGAGGCTACTCGACAAATCAATGCAGCAGCAGCCGGGGCTTGGGCGCGTGCGATATTCCAAGAAACAAAGGCCCCAGGAACAACAAGATGCAGAAGGCAAGACGCCAAAGACCAAGCAATCGGGCGACGCTGCGGGTGCCGGCGCAGCACTCACTGCAGTGCTGTGAGGGCGACCAAATCTGCCAACGCGGCGAGCCGGGGTGACCCTGCTAACAAAAGTCGGCAGGCGAGCTTGGGCGGGTCATCAACCCGATCCCAGCCAGTGTATTATTATTTTGGTTATTATTTTTTTTTCTCCCTCTTGGTGTCCTGTGCTTTTGGTTGGCTTGCCGTGGTCGCGTCGACGTGCGTGCGGCGCCAGAAGGCGCGTTAATGACCCCTCGTGCAGCAGCCCGCGTCAAAGCCGCATCTCCACCCACGAACGCTGGGATTACCTAATCATCCTCCTCCACCCCACCCGAGCACACGAGCGACGACCAACGATTGTGCGCATGGAGGGGGGCTACGGATGGGATGAAAGTCCCCATTTCCAGGTACCTACCTACCCATCTACCACTTACCAGGCCGGTGGCTCGCCGCAACAAGCCAAGAAATCCGCAGCATCGAATCCGCGCTCGGAATAGCTGCGTCCCCTGGGCCCAAGTCCAGCAACCTTCAAGATGCAACCCAGAGCACGTCCCATCCAGAAGTTCGCCCAAGCCGTGTCACAGTGCTCGGCCGAGGCGAGTCCCCCCCTGCCCGGCTCCCTCAGCTAGACAGAAGACGCTCGCTAACTCGACGCCAGGCAGCCATATATGGCAAATGCATTGTTGGAGACTACAACGCCGTCCACAAGGACAAGTGCAAAAAAGAATTCATAAAACTCAAAGACTGTTATCTGGTAAGCCACACTGTCATGCGCTGCTTCCGACCCACGTCCACTGCCTCCTGCAACCCTGCTTCGTTTGCTTATAAAGTATCGCCACAGGCAGCGTCCAAGAAATCACGATAGAGCTACCGGGTCTTTGGAGAAACGCCTATTGGTTATAGCTGTTGGGGCGGTTATTCTTGTTGTTTTTGATGTTGATTCTCCTGTCTTTTTATCTCCTTTTCCCTTCTTCTCACCCCTCTTTTATCTCTTTGTTGCTCTTTTTCTTTCTATCTTTTTCTTGTCTTTGACTTCCGCTTCTCCCTCTGGCTGTCCGTCGTCACCATCTAGCTTTGTAACATCCGAGACTTTGCCTATATTTACCTCCTCGACAAAGGCAACCAAACATACAAGCCACTTTGTACAACACATCCGCTGCGGCTCTCCCACGGGCATCAAGCTACAACTTTAGCAGCCGTAGTTTGAAGGTCGCCTTCTGCACCTCCTGCAGTTCCTCGGCGATGACTCCCTCGCTGCCCGACTCCGCACCCTTCTCCACTGGCCGCCGAAGTGCCTTCTCCAGCATGGCTGACTGCGTGCCGAAAACTTCGGCCAGACCAATCGTGTCGGGGTCCGTGATCACTTCATATTCCATCTTGACATCATCCGTCGCCTGCAGGCCCGCCTTCTTGCGCAGCCGCTGCACTCGGTTGATGATCTCTCGCGCGATGCCCTCGTGTGCCAGGTCTGCGTGCAGCTCACAGTCGAGGATAATCAGCACGTCGTTGTCGGTGTTGGTCTCGAGGTTCTGTGACTGGCTTTCGCTCAGGCCCCGCCTAACAACCAGGTCGCCCGCGTCTAGCTTGATGCCGTCCACCACAATCTCGCCCTCAAGCACGTATTTATGCACCTGCTCGCTCGTCAGCCCCGGGAGCGCCTTTTTGACCCTAGCCATGTCCTTCTTCAGCTTCTTGCCCAGGACCGGCCAGTCCGCCGTGGCGCTGTATTGAACTCCGTGCTTGGCTTCGTCCGAGGTCAAAATCAGGTCTCGGATGTTCATCTCCTCGGTGATGTATGTCTGGAGGGACCTGACATCCTCCAGGTATTCTGGGTTGTGGTGGATGACGACCAAGGTCTTGAGCGGCGTCTTCAGCCCGATTGCCTTCCTCTCCCGAGACACTCGCGCCAGCTCGATAACCTTCTGCATGCGCCCAACTCTCCTCTCGACCTCGGGGTCAAAAAGCTCCCGACGAACGGTCGGGAATGGCAGGAAGTGAACACTTCGCGCGTCCTCGCCCTGCATGTTTGCGGGAATGAAGGAGAGGAGCTTCTGGTAAATGGTCTCGGTGATAAACGGCGTGAAAGGTGCCAGGCCTCTGCAGAGCGTGAAAAGAACCTCGAAGAGTGTGTGCAGAGCGTGTAGGGTGTCGTCCACACCATTCTCTCCCTTCAGGCGCTTGCGGTTGAAGCGAATATACCAGTTTGTTGTGTTATCAATCAGGCCAAGCAGCCGCGGAACAACCGTATAGAGGCGGTAGTCTATTGGCGGGTTAGTAGAGTCACAAATCTCGATACCCCAACCGTAGGCACCGTGCCCTCAAGAAAACAAAGGGGCCACGTCTGACGCGGGCATGTGGGTATTCAACTCACGCTTCATTTCCTCGTCAACAAACTCGAGAAGGCTCTGGCAGCTTGCCAGGATCCAGCGATCCATGACATTCGTGTTGGAAGATCCCGAGTTCGGGTCCCAGCAGTAGTCCTTGTTCTCGACCTTCTTCAGCAGCGCCACCTGCCCCTCAAAGAACTTGTAACTGTTCCAGAACGGCAGTAGGACCCGCTGGACAACCTCCTTGACTCCCGACTCCTTGAAGCGGAGCGGCTCGGCACGCACGACGGGGGAGTTGATGAGATACAGGCGCAGAGCGTCCGATCCATACTTGTTCATGACAATGTCGGGCGCCGGGTAGTTCTTGAGGCGCTTCGACATCTTTTTGCCATCCTCTGCGAGAACAATGCCATTGACCACGCAGTTTTTGAAGGGCGCGCAGCCGAACAGGTGGGTGCCAAGGACGAGCATGGTGTAAAACCAGCCTCGGGTCTGGTCGAGTCCCTCGGCAATGAAATCGCCGGGGAACGACTTTTGGAACTTGTCTACGTTCTCGAACGGATAGTGTTGGCTGGCGTACGGCATACTTCCCGACTCGAACCAGCAGTCAAACACCTCCTCGATGCGCTTCAGCACGCCCTTGCCCTGCTTGCTGGGGATGGTGATCTGGTCGATGTGGTGGCGATGCAGATCCGTTATTTCGCCTTCGTAACCGCTCAGCTGTTTGAGCTCCTCAACACTCCCGATGCAAACCCTCTCCTCCAGGTCGTCGCTGACCCACAGAGGAATCGGGGTGCCCCAGTACCGATTGCGCGAAACATTCCAGTCTCGGGCGTTTGCGATCCAGCTCGCAAATCGCTTCTCCTTGACGAAGCTAGGAACCCAGTGCTGACCCTCAATGCCCTCGAGCATCTTGGGGACGATTTCGGGGATGCGTACGAACCATGAGGGCACAGCTCGGTAGATGAGGGGAGTGTCCGAACGTGGGCACATGGGGTACGAGTGCTTGAGCTGTGACTCGGCCACAAGTCTCCCAGTACCCTTGAGGTGCTTGATGATGTGCTTGTCGGCTTCCTTGACGTGCATTCCCACAAAGTCGCTCACTTGGGCGGTGAAGTGACCCGTCTCGTTCACCGGGTCGGGCGGCGGCCGGTTCTCGTTGATGTATCCCGCGCTAACGGCAACGTTGTAATCATCCTCACCAAATGTCGGCGCCTGGTGAACAATACCCACACCACCATCGTCCGTGACATAGGTAGCATTAAGGACACGGAACGCAGTATCCTTGAACTCGTCGTAAAAGTAGTTGAACAGGGGCTCGTACTGCCAACCGAGCATATCCTTGCCCTTGATCTTGTCGACAATGGTGAACTTTGCTTTCTTGGGGTCCTTGTACAGGGTGCCCATGAGCTTCTCGAGCAAGATGTACTTCTTACCCGACTTCTCGTCGTGGATCTTGACGTACTCAAAGTCAGGGTGAGCGGCCAGGGCAAGGTTGGATGGCAGGGTCCAGGGGGTCGTTGTCCAGGCGAGCAGGCACGTCTCGGGATCCGACTTGAGCGGGAATGAGACGACAACAGCCGGATCGGTCACGTCCTGGTAGTTCTGGTTGGCCTCGAAATTGCTCAGGGCCGTGGTGAGGACGGTCGAGTAGGGCATCACGCGGAAACCCTGGTACACCTGGCCCTTGTCGAAGAGCTGCTTGAATACCCACCACTCGGATTCCATAAATTTGGGATCCATGGTCTGACGGCACGGGGTCAGAACAAGCGTCTCCAAGCCAGCCTAGCACATGCCTGTGGAATCTGCAGCGGCATACGCACCTTGTAGTCGTTGTCGAAGTCAATCCACCTCCCCAGTCGCTCGATGGTGTGCCTCCACTCGTCGCGATATCGCATGACAATAGAGCGGCACTCCTCGTTGTAGTTTGCGAGGCCGAACTTCTCGACGGCGGCTTTTCCAGAGATTCCGTGCTTCTTGTCGATCTCGTGCTCGATGGGCAGGCCATGTGTGTCCCAGCCGAAACGCCTCTCGACATGGAAGCCCTTCATGGACCAATACCTCGGGATGATGTCTTTAATGGTGGAGGCGAGAAGGTGGCCGTAGTGCGGCAGGCCGGTCGCGAAAGGGGGTCCATCATAGAAGGTGTAGAGCGGCCGGCCTTCCGACAGCTCGACCTGCGGCGAGAGGGGGTGAGCTGGGGAGCCTGGGGTTTTCTTTGACGGGCGCATGGGGGTGCTGGAGTGGTCTGCGTACCTGTCTCTCGAAGGCCTTGATCTCACGCCATCTCTGGATGACGGCCTCTTCTTCCTTTGGGAAATCGATCGACATCTTGCGCGCACCTCTGCGGGACCGAAAGCGCCCAGAGGGTTGCCCGTGTAGGAAAGACAAGAAGGCTAAACCTCCAGAGAGAGAAAAAGAGGGAAGGAGGACGGGTGCCGAGTACAGACTGTCTTCCCGAAGCAGCAGGTTCCGGTCGTGGTTGTGGGTTGTGGACGGCGACAGCCTCGTTGAGTCACTCGAGCGGGTGAAAAGAAATTCAAGCTGTCGCGCTGTTGTTGGATGGCAGTCCGGGAGCTTCTCAGCTAGTGCCTGCCTAGGTAAGGTACCTAGATCGGTACCTACGACGTGCTTGCAATGCTCCGCGCGCGTGGCGGGGTAAAACCGTCGTTGCAGCGCGCGCACCGCAGGCTTAGACCAGTGGCGGGGGATGGCGGGGTACAAATCGGTACGGATAAGAAGGTACCCAGGAGGTGTGGGTCATCAGGGCTGCATGGCAGCAGCCGCATGGAGAAGCAAAGCACAGGCAATTCAGGTGTGTGTACTCGACCGGTACCGAGGTCTCTCTGGAGACGGCAGAGACGCACGGAGGCACTACTCACGGACTACAACAGCAGGCCCGTGGAGCCCGCCAGTGGGCTGCGCGACAGTGGGGCCTTGGCACTGCCGGCTGGGGGATGCTCCAGCCTGCTCGCGCCCGTTTGGCGCAACCCGCGGCTCGAGTGCTACTGCTACTGTAGGTAGGTAGTAGTCTTAGCAAGCAGACCGGTAGGCGCCTTCCAGGGGTCTGAGTTGCCTCAGGAAACCAAAACACGGAGCAATGCACCACGAGTAAATAATCAAGCCAGCATCGCCGGCCCAGTTGGCAGAGCTGCACCGCCCACGTCGACACCCACCAACATTGCCGCCCGCGCCGGTGTAATCCACTGCAAGCTCATTCGGCCCAGGGACGGCGAGTCGGTCATCTAGGCCCCTCCCGCCCGCATCGGCTCTCTCGCCGCGCCCGCGGGCTCTCAATTGGGTTTCGACTCTGTGCTGCCC
>PYSQ01000235.1:0-49820 GCA_003049435.1 Nakataea oryzae
CCCTCGTGGCGTATGCCAAGATCTCTCCTGCTGACGTTGCATCGTTTTTTTTCCACCTATAGATTTTTCCGACTGCTCAACGTTCTCGGCAACATTGTGCTCATGTGCGAGTATCAGCGGACCAACCACTATCTGCCCAAGCGCATGATACCTTTTTGGAGACGCATCACCAATCCGCTAGCCGACGCTCTAATCTTTTGGACCTACCCGCAGTCCGTCGAGCAAAAATACCCTCCTCACTGGAGTTGAGTAGGTCCTGCTGGGAACTTTCCCGGAGATTTTTTTTCTTCTTTCCGTTTGCGTTTTCCCTTTGTACATCAACTCTAGCGTCATCTTTGCTTCGTCTTGCGGCTTGGCCTTGTTGTTGATAACCATGTATACCACTCGCCGCCCTTTTTTCGGGGAGGTTTTTTTTTCTTTTCTCTTCCGACTTTTCTATGTGTCATTGATAATTTCGCAGGATCCTGAATATGGATAGGAAGAGCTATAAAACCATGATGACGGGTTAGACAAGGTACTGGGTTAATAAGAATGGGCAGGGCTACGTTTCCATCTGGAAGGGATTTTCCAGGGGATGAAAGATGATGCTATCATGGCAAAGGCCAGCCCTGTAGTGCTCGCGGGTATTTAGTCGAAGCTGCCATTTGTCGTCGTGTGCCACGCCCGAGAACATAGATTGGGGTTTCGGCTTTGCAGCGAAGAATAGACACTCGTCGGCAGCCCACTCTCCTGCATTCCGACTCTGACTTGGCGCCTTTCACCCTTCCAAGACCGGCCGGACCTCTCGCACAAAACAAAAGGGCCGAGAGGGGGTGTACCCGTCCTGATTCATGGATGGCGGCAATGTGGAGGGGGAGAGAGAGAAAGAAAAAAGGGCGGGCAAGGTATGTAGGTGGGATCGCAGAGGAGGGAGGGAGGGAGGGGGGTAGGGGCAAAAAAAAAAGTCTCTCGGTGTGGGACAGACAGCCCTAGCCCCCCATAGCCTGCCGATGGCACCCACACCTCCATCAAAGATCCGATATCTCCCCTTGGTGTAGTTGGTTTATCACGTTCGACTGTAATTGTCAGATTGTTATCGAAAGGTCCCTAGTTCGATTCTGGGAGGGGAGACGTCCTTTTTTTTTTGGGTTTTTGTCTTCTTGAGGGGTGGTGGTCTTTTTGGATGTCGCTAGACAGCGTCATTTCTTTCTTTTCTTAACCATGGCCACATTCCAGGTCTTTTGCCAGCCCAACATTCTTCTCTTGATTCCCCCCCCCCCCCCCCCNCCCCTCTGCACACAGGGACATGCTGAACAAGGCGGCCGAAGGGGGTCCCACCCGCGTCACCATGATAGCCGCACATGCTTGCGCGTGATGAGCGGCTTGGCCGGATGAAATATCGGATGGCGGAGACATGAGATGAAGCACCGGCTTACGGGGGCGCCTCTGCAGATTCGGCAGCACATGAGCGTGTCAGACGAGCACACATTTGTGCGACATGATTAACTCGAGAGAATGGGGTTGGACGGCGTGCATTGCGTGTCAGGCCCAGACTGCCCAGCCAAAGAAACATTAAGAGTGAAAACAAAAAAAACGCCTGTCGCAATGCTTCGCCGCAAGACATACAAAAAAAAATGCAAGGCTAGTTCATCTCATATACACGTCCTCGTATTATCCGCAGGGATACCCCCCTCTCGGCCCAGGCCCATCACTCAAGTTCGCCCCTGTCCTCGGGCCGGAGCACGCGCACCTTCTTCATGTCGGCCATGTCGGCCAGCAGGAACTTTTGCTCGGCCGCCTCGGCGCCCCAGGGCGGCTGGCCCGGGGCGCGGTGCGGGCGCGGCGACGAAGATGGCATCTCGTACTCGGGCCCGTAGCCCTGGTAGCCCTCGCGCACGGGCAGCTCCGACGCCGCGGGGCTCCAGGGTGTCACAGCCGCCGCCGTCGCTGCCGCAGTCGTGGGCGTCACGTCGGACCCGCTCGCGACGCTCGCCGGCCCCGTCTGCTGCTGCTGCCTGCAGCTGTCGAGGATGAACTGCTGCTGTTGCCGGAGGTACGTGGACACGTGCGCCAGGCCTGGCGATGCGTCCTCGGCGGCGCCCTCGCCTCCCTCGCTGCCTGGCGCTGCCGCTGTCTTCGGCCCGCTGGCGTTGCTGCGTATGCTCCCGGCGGGCTCGAGGTTCCTCTGGCCTGCGGTGGCCTCGTTGTTGCTGCCCTCTGCAGTCGCTGCTGCAGTTGCCGCTGCCCCTGCTGGTGGTACTGGTGGTGGTAGTGCTGCCGCTGCCGCTGTCGGTCCTGGCTGCTGTCTCTCGGAGCGGTAGCTACTCTCGCGCGTGGGCGGAGCAAGCCGCGCCCCAGAGTGCACGGGCGACGAAAGACTAGTGCCGCCGCCATCGGTGGAACTGCTGGCGGCCTCGAGCTTGCGCTCCTCGACGTCGCGGACGCGTTGGCGCAGCTGGCGGCGCTGCTCAAAGTACCAGATGGTAACGGCGCCGGCGGCGATCAGGATGCCGCCCAGCGCGGCGCCCACGCCGATGCCCGCCTTGGCGTTCCCGCTGAGCCCGGTGCCTCCGCCGGCGAGCTGGGGCTGGGGCGCGGCCCCCGTGCCGGGCTGGGTGGGGTCCTCGACGGCGACGCGCCACTGGGGCGCAAAGTTGGGGTCGCCGATGGACTTCTTCATGAAGCACGTGAATTCGCCGCGGTAGTCGCCCCAGCCGACGGCGGTGCAGCCCGTCTTGTCGGTGGCGCAGCGGGCGATGCACTCGTTGGTGTTGCCCGACGGCAGCGAGCGGATGTCCAGGGCGCCAAAGTCGGAGCTGTAGTCGCGCCCGCACAGGATGACGTAGCGCTTGGCCGTCACGGGCTCCGTGTACACGGTCCTGTTGTCGTTGGGGCAGGTGATGACGGCCGAGTCGGGGCCCGACGTCTGCTGCGCCGTCGGCAGGGGGATGTTGGGCGCCGCGCGCTTGAGCTGGTTCCGTGGGAATATCGTCCTGGTGGGCCGGACGTCGCCGTCGCCGTCGACATGTCGCAGTTCGAGTTGGGACTCGTCGCCATCGTCGCCTTTCCTCCTGCCTCTCCTCCTCGCCACGGTAAACCTCTCACTGTTCGTGCCGGGCTGGTCCGGGTCCGCAAGGGAACCGAGGTTGAACCAGCATTCCTTCTTCTCCTCCTCATCCTCCTCCCCAGCCGTGTCCTGCAACTGTATCCTCGAGAGAGAGACAGCCAACTGACCAGAGAACGGCCGCGCCTTTTGTATGCTCTCTGATTGCAGGTCGACATGTCAGTGGGCTTGGCCATCCACATGGTTCGGCCAAGGAAAAAAAAAAAAAAGAACAAGAAAAAGAAAAACCGCAGCCACATACCTTGCCTCGGGCCCATCGGGTCACACCAGGTGGAGAGGACGGGCCAGGCAAAGGGCGACGTGTATGTCACCTTGACCACGTCGTCGGGGCCAAAGGCCCGCGATGCGGGAGACGAAAAAACGACGGTGGCCGTCGAGGCGCCATCGGCACTCGAGACGGCGGCGGCGCTGACGCCATGGCTTGAGCAGCACATGGCCAGGGCAGCGACGGCGAGGACATGGGCGGAGCACGGCCGTGGCCTCGCGTGCCCAGATGCGGCGGCCCTCGCCATTGTGTGTATGTGTGTGTGTGTGTGTGTGTGCGCGAGTGTGTGTGGGGATGGGATGGATGCTGGACGAAAGAGAAAAAAAAAAAGGCGCGGACGGTGCGATGCACCGGGGCAGGCCTGTTTTTTTTTTTACGTCAGGGGCGGGCCCCGACAATCGAAGCGCGGCGCCAGAGAAGGTTGCAGGAGCACGCGCGGGGCGGGAGAGTTGAGATGAGAAGCAAAAGAAAAAGAAAAAAAAAAGCGAGGCCGACGAGCGCTCGGTCCAAGCCGCAACGCGATAACGAGATTAGGACAGTGGGGAGTGCGCGCGATGGGTTAATCAGGGGGAGAGTGTCGTGATGGAGAAGCGGCGAGCATCCATCGTGGACGACGCTGGCGCAGGTGAGAGGCGGGAGAGAGAGTGGTGGAAAGGGGGGGAGAGAGGGCTTGGCCTGGAGTCCCATTGAGGGGGGGGCTTGGATCACTGCTGCTGCTGCTGCTGCTGACATGGCAGGAGCGAACAGGAGGGCTCAATAAGGAGGCGGCGCATCGATTGCCGGGAGCCAAGGGCACGGCACACCTCCCATCGCACTCTCTCTGCAGCGGGAGCAGCAGCCCAGGCTGCCCTTGCCGCCCCCCAAAAAGCTCCTTCCTGCTCGTCGGGTGGCCCCTCCCAGGCACCATCCGCATTCGGGCTAGTCTGGGACCCCAGGCCCAGACGCGGGAGTTATCAGTCAGCAGCCAACCAGCCGCCACTGGCTGGAGACGGACGGCAGGCAGGCAGGCGGTCTTTTTAGACCTAGTCGGCCTGTCCGTCTGACGTTGGGGGCACTGCATCCATCCATCTATCTGCACCTGCCATGCAGGCGCAAGGACGAGTGAGTTGGGCTGAAAACCCCCCAAAAAGACTCGACGGCCCTCGTCGCCACAATAAACACCCCGCCCGCTGCAGGATGCGAGAAAGCCATCCCTGGGTGGGTGGCCAGGATGGGGGTGGGCGCGCTTCAATCTCTGTTCGCGCGCCTTTCTCGTGCTCGAAGCGAACCGCCCCAATCCCGCCGGCGATCGAGTCAGCCAGCGTGTGGGTTTGTCCTGATCGGCTGCTCTCCGCGGGATTCGTTTGCGATCGTGCTGGAGAAGGGTGTGGGGAGGGCCGTCTTTTTGGCGTGTGGGTGGGTGGGCGGGCCCCTGCCGCCGTCAGTGTGCCTGATCGTTGCCCCCATCTGACTCAGCGTCCTAAGTACTTGGAAGGGCGCGCCCAACCTTCTTCTTCTTCTTCTTCGGCCTGGACGATGCTCCTCTTTTCTTCCCCGGCTCACCGAGCGGGTTGTCTTGTGCTCACCTGGCAGACGGCACCAAGGCGCCTTTAAACGCACTACTGCACGAGCCAAGAAGATACAGAGAAAAACAGCCAGGATGGAACCACCACACCCCAGCCCTAATCTCTGCCAAAAATTGCAGTTGGCCAGGGACCCACCGCCCCCCCGCTGCAGCAGCCTGGTCCGTGCCGCTCAGCCATGTGGCATAAAGTCGGGTGGCGCCTGCTTTGCGGGCGCGCTCTGCTGATTGGCCGCTTCGTCTAAGCCAGGGTCGCTCCATTGCGACCGTTGATGCAGCTAGGGCCTCTCTCGCTGCAAGTAGGTAGGTGTGCTCAACTCCTCAGCAACCGTTCCGGCCCCAGCCCCAGCCCCAGCCCAGGCTTTGCTTCCCATATCGTGATCCGTCGGCACCCCCCCCCCATCCCACAAACGTCTCCTAGTGTTGTGGCGTCAAGAATAAGGGCCATGGCATTTCCTCGCCGCTGAGTCTCCTGCGCGCGCTGGCAGGCAGCTGGTTTATAGGGGTATCTTGCTCCGTTCCATATAGCGTTTACAATAATAAAAAAAACCCTCTCTGGTTTTTGATACATATAAACATACAAGTATATCCGCACACTAGCCCACAAAACCCCCTTGTCCCTTTGCAGGCCGTCATCTCCTATACCCGCGCGCCGCCTCCCACGGCCGCTTTATTGCCACTTCGCACCTGCCTTTGCACCCGTTGTTCTTTATGGGGTCTGGCCCGATTGTGACCTTTGTCTCCCGCGTGACGACGATGACGCCGACGCCGCTGCCGCCGGTCTCGTCCTTGCAGCCGCCCTCGCGGCTGGCCCTCTGGCTCGCGGTGCTGTCCCTGCCGGGGCTTTGGCCGCCCGTACTGCCACCGCCGCCGCCGCCGCCGCCCTCCTTGACGTCGCGCAGGTGCTGCGTCGACTCGGTCACCAGCCGCGACAGCCTCGTCTTGTTGGCCGAGCCGGCCTCGATGGTCACCAGGCCCGTGGCGTTGCCGTCCATGTCGTTGCCCATGCCCGCCTCGGCGTCGCCCTGCTTGTTGCGGCTCGACATGTTGCCCACGATGCGCCTGACCTTGCTGGGCAGCTGCGTCTCGGCCGCAATCTTGGCCGCGCTCGGCACGCACAGCACGAAGAAGCCGGCCGTCAGCTCGCCCCAGGTCCAGAAGATGAGCGGGCTGATGTAGTACGTGTGGTCCTCCTCGCGCGAGTAACGCACCGTCTCGACGAGACGAAAGCTAGCGGCACAGCAGGCGCTGTTTTTTTTTTCTTGTTAGCCGACATATTCTCTCTGCTAGGTCTGTCCCTGACCCGCCAGGTTGCACCACTTACATCAAGCCGACTCCAAAAATGATCGAGACGCCCAGCTTCTTACGCCAGGTCAGACGCAGGTTCCAGATGATGCGCTGCGGCAGCACCACCATGGCAAAGGACGTGACGACCTGCACAATGGCGGACGCCAGCATGACCTCGGACAGGTCGAAGCACTTGGGGGCGTTGGGTCCGCCCTCGCAGTCGAGGTTGATGAGGATGGTGCAGATGGTGCCCCAGGCCAGCTGGACCGAGCTGAGGAAGACGCACCCCCACCAGAAGGGGCTGTTGCGGCGCTCGGCCACCACCAGGACCCGCGACCAGTCGAGCAGGATGGCCGTCTTGACCAGCGGCAGCGACACCGAGTAGAAGCTGGCGTAGAGCAGGATGAGCTCGTACGCCGGCGGCAGGTCCCGGATCCGGAGGTCCCACTGGTGCACGTAGTACCCGGGGTGCCACGTGAAGGCGTAGCCTGCATATGCCGTGCCGACAAACGCCGAGAATGATAGCAGCATCAAGACTGATACAGCGACGACGTTCCATCCGTCAGCCTGGGAACGGAACTCGTGTGAGAAGGGGCGAGGAAGGGCTGGAGTTGCGTTTGTTTTCTCACCTTCTTCCTTGTGCAACCTCCTCTCCCACCATGTCCGCACATAGGCGCGCAGGAAGACGCAAAAGGTCGTGATTATGGTGCACGAGATCATGACTACCCATGCCAGGGTGTTCTGGTTCTCCGGCTTGGCAAACATGGGCGTGACGCCGGCCGGCGGCGCCATGGCGGGTCCATTGGGGCCGCCAGCCAGAAGAACCGGAGAGAGGAACATGCTTGCGATGACCGGTGTCCCGCCGGCTGTTGTCCCCTTATTATTTTTGGTTTTTTTTTTGTTTAAACAGGTCTTTTTCAGCCTTTGGTGATTTATTAGTCCGATCCTCCCGTTCCCCGGCTTCGATCGTCCGTCAGGGCGGTTCCGGTCGTTTAGGTTCGGGTTCGGGCCGCTGTCTGGCTCGTCGGGTTGCCCAGGTTCGGGTCTTGTCTGCCCTGGCTGGTCACAACACACACAACCTGGCGAGTGGGCTTGGGGCCTGTGGTGGCTGCGATGGCGATGGCGGTGGCGATGGCGCAGACCAGCACGAGAGAGGACCATCCATGGAGAGGCAGAGAGGACCGAGAGGTGCCGTTAATAATAAAAACAATGCCACTCTTTCTCTCTCTCCCTCGAGCCCTCCCTCGCCTGTCGCTTCCCGGGCGAGCGTGCAGCTCCTCCCCGGCGCCCCTCCCGCGACCCCTGGCCCCGAATGGCGACCTGCACGACTCGTAAGGAAAGTAGGGGAGGGCACGACATAGGCCAAAAAATTGCGATGCCCCGTTCGCCAGATCCGCTGGGTGGACTTTTGCTGCGCAGGGCTCCGCCGCGCACCGCTCTCGCGCTCTTGTTCCTGCTTTTTGCTTGCCCTGCCCCCACCCCCCCAGCGGGCCAACCGTGCCCTCGCCTTTCTCCCAAACAACTGAACTGACCTGTCACCACACGGAGGTTTGTCCTCGTGGTTTCCCCTTGATGACGTTGCGCCGCCAGGCCCTACCGGTTGCATCGGGCTGCCTTTTGGGTATGGGTGCCTGGCAGGTCAACGGCGGTACCGCCCGACACCCTTCGACGGCGCACCACCCGTCCTCTAATTAACCACGGGGGGCCCCAAGTATGCCTCCAAGTGAAAGTCCCGTTCATTTTATGCGCTGCTCGTCGCAGGGCGGGCGGCTGCGGCTTCCTGCGATAACCTCCTCCTGGGCTGCTGCTGCGCGCGATGGAGCCCGGCCCCTGCATGGCGTGCTTGGTCCGATAATTGTGGTCCGCTCCGCGAACAGGGTGGCCCTTCCTCACCCCCTCAGTCTGGCCAGCAACCAAGTGCGATCTTATATGACCAGTCATGCACATGTTGCTGCTTTTGATTGTGGGACAGCAAACATGCCCGGGCCATCCTGGACACCACCACCACCACCACCACCACCACCACTGACGGCCTCCCCTGGTCTCGCGATGCGGGAGCGGCGTTCCGTTCCTACTGCCGGCGTTGCACGCACCAGGCTTGCCTGATGGCAGCAGGCTCCCTGGGGCATATACCTGTCGCTATATCCGTCCCACCGATGCCTGAATTTGCCGGGGGGCGTCGTGCCTGGTACGTAAAGTAGCCATGTGCCGTGAGCGCCGTAAATCCCGTATGTCCCGTGTTTGCATGATGCCTGGTTTCAACGCCTATATTGGTTCCAGCCTTTGGCGCCAGATAAGACCAGCAAGCCAGAGACGGCGGGCGTGCCATGTGTGATGGTCGAGTGCCGGTGGAGTGCTTCTTGGGCTGGTCCACACACACCCCTGATGCCGCCCCTAGAGGTCCGTGGGTTGCCAACCAAGCTGCACGTGGGAGTAATGAGGTGGGGGGCTGCTTTTTTGCCTGCCGTAGCGAGACTCGATAATCACCTGGGCGCGCCCCCGCTTTTGCTGGCGGCATTTCGCGGCAGCAAAGGTGCGTGTTTCGCTGCCCTGCCCCTCCACACTGTCAGGTCAAGCAACGTTGCTCGGTGACTTGGTGATGGGCAGCTGCTGGCCCTTACCGTGGTTAAGCTGGCGGGGGCGGCCGCGACAGCAAGGACTGAAGGGCTGTCGTCGTGGTGGGCGCGGGGGATAGCTACTTACCCAGAGAGGTATTCACTGCGTAGACACAAACGGCCCGCCGCTAGCCTGGCTTGGCGGCACTAGCATCGGTAGTCCACCATGTCAAACACGCCCAGGTTTCTATTTGCATGGCTTTTATCTCCAGCTCAGCTATAAAGAGTAGCGATCTGCCAAAATCGAGTCTTGTTTGGTGTTTAGCCTCGTGGGTCCACTGATGCATATGATGCATATGCTGCGATCCTCATCTGCGATCCCTACTGCGCAAGGCCGGCAGCAAGGCGGTGCTCCTCGGCTAACGATTGGCGGCAAATTCCTCGACAGATGTCCTCGTGGGCTGTCCTGTTTGCTCGCGAGATCCACCGGCGCCGATGGAGACGACACCGCATCTCTGCAGGCCTCGAGGGGTGAATGAGTAGCTGGCAGAGGCGTCAAGGCGGCTCGCGTAGCAGAAGCGACGCACCGGGTCTCTGGGCCTGCCTTATCCCCGAAGCCAGGAGCCAGGAATGGAGGGTGTTAATACCTCGGCACTAAAATCTGGCCCGCGCTGATCTCTCGGGCAAAGTCCGTGCTGGAACAGACTCGTCGGATTCCAGAAGACGCGGTTGCGACGCCCGACAGCGGACGACGGACTTGGAGGCTGCGGTGGGTGCAGATGCGACGGGAACCCAATGCACGCCGCCGTGCATGACGCGGCAGCTTTGTTGCACTGGAGCCCTTGATCAGGCCGCGTCGCTCGCCTGACGCAGGTAAAGGAAAACTGGCTGGGCTATTTTGCGCTGTAGGGTGGCAGTGGAAGTCCAAGCACCGGGATGGTGGCCGACAAGGGCAATTGGCAAGTGCACCTGGCGCAGCCAAAAATAAGAACGAAAGAAGAAGAGAACAAAAAAAACTGCTCACCTTACCGACGAGCGATTTCGAGTGTCGACGTTGCATCGCCGCCGGTCGATGCTGCAATACACACGCCTTTTGCCAATTGACATGGTTTACGACGCAGTTGTGTGGCCGAGAAGCAAGCCCATCCAGAGAGCCCAAGTTACGGGCTGGAAGGGACGAGCCTCAGGATGCCATTTCCAGACGACTTGCAAGGCAAGGGAAGGAAAGGGACATAGAGCAGAACAAGGCCAAGACGTACGATGGGCAGACCTTTGCGCGGTCCGGACCGATAGAAACACGTCAAAGGTCGGTTGGACGGGCCAAGCAGTCGAATTGAAACAAAAGCCTCGACCTTGGCAGCGGCGCGTAGATTGCAGCTCGAATCGGGGAAAGAGCTGGAACATGAAACGGTGGCAGTCACCCCCCCAGCTCCCAAACAGCCACAGCACACGGCCCCCCCCCCCTTGGCCCCACCCCAAAACGGGCCCAGCCAGGGGCGGTCGGCATCAGGGCGCGGGGTAAACTGAGGGGAGGCTGCAGCCCAAGCAGGCAAAGCGCAGGCCTGCGTCGCGGGGGTCTGCAACCGCCACGCAGCAGCCAGAGCTGGTGCAGGGCCTGCCGATGACGGATGCTTTGCCTGCGTGGGCCGATGCCGCTCGCCGTCGGCCCGGCGCAAGAGGCGGCCCAGGCTCGCAGCCGCACAGGCTGGAGGGAGGCTCGGCGGGCAGGGCGAATTGCCGAGGTCATGGTCCCGATGGCCAGCCACCGCCCGCCCGCACCACCACAAGCACCACTACCACCACTAGGCAATACTACTCCCTCGGCAGCCGTCCAGCAGCATCGCCATCATGAGCCTGGGCATCAGGGTCGCGCCGTCGACGGCGACGAGGGCCGTCAGCCTGCTGCGCACCATCCAGTACACGCACCCGCCCTCGTGCCCGTGCCACTCCAACCCGGGCCACCACCACCACGGCCACCAGCACGGCCGCCGCGCCGCCACCACGCCCTACCAGCGCCGCGTGCCCCGGCGCCACCTGGCCTCGCCCAGCGGCGGCGCCGAGCCCCGCGAGTATGCCTTTGAGATGGCGGCGTCGTCGATCCGCTTCGGCGAGGGCGTCACCATGGAGGTGGGCATGGACCTGCGCAACATGGGCGCCAAGCGCGTGTGCGTCGTGACGGACCGGACGGTCGACGGCCTGTTCGCCATGGCGCAGGTGCGCGAGAGCCTGGCGCGCGAGGGCGTCAACTTCAAGGTCTTCAACCGCGTCAAGGTCGAGCCCAAGGACAGCTCGGTGCGCGAGGCCATCGACTGGGTCAAGCCCTACGACCCGGACGCCTTCCTGGCCGTCGGCGGCGGCTCCGTAATGGACACGGCCAAGCTCATGAACCTGTACTCGTGCTACCCGGACGCGCCCTTTCTCGACTTTGTCAACGCCCCGCTGGGTGCTGGCCGCCCCGTCGACCGCGCCCTCAAGCCGCTCATCGCCGTGCCCACCACGGCCGGCACCGGCTCCGAGACGACGGGCACCGCCATCTTCGACCTCGAGAGCCGCCGCGCAAAGACTGGCGTGGCCCACCGCAACCTCAAGCCGACGCTCGGCATCTGCGACCCGCTCAACACGCGCACCATGCCCGCCGCCGTCAAGGCCGCCTCGGGCCTCGACGTGCTGTGCCACTCGCTCGAGTCGTGGACCGCCATCCCCTACACGGAGCGCACCCCGCGGCCCGCCAACCCCCTGAACCGGCCCGCCTACCAGGGCGCCAACCCCATCAGCGACATCTTCTCGCTCAGCGCCCTGCGCTCCACCGTCAAGTACCTGCCCCGCTCCGTCCGCGACCCGGACGACGCCGAGGCCCAGCGCGAGATGCTGCTGGCCGCCACCCTGGCCGGCGTCGGCTTCGGCAACGCCGGCGTCCACCTGTGCCACGGCATGTCCTACCCCATCTCGGGCCAGAACCCGGGCCACCGCCACCCGGGCTACGACGTGCCCCACCCAATCATCCCCCACGGCGTCTCCGTCGCCGTCTCCGCCCCGGCCGTCTTCCGCTTCACCGGGCCCTCCAACCCGGACCGCCACCTCGAGGCCGCCGCCGCCTTTGGCGTCGACGTCTCAAACGCCAAGCGCGAGAGCGCCGGCGAGATCCTGGCCGACGCCATCACCCGCTTCCTCGCCGACCTGGGCGACCAGCCCGCCGGCCTGCGCGACCTGGGCTTCGGCCACGAACACATCGAGCAGCTCGTCGACGGCACCATCCCCCAGGCCAGGGTGCTGATGCTGGCCCCCGGCCTGGCCACCAACGAGCTCGAGAGGGAGAGGGACCAGCTCCGCCGCTTGTTTGAGGGCGCCATGAAGCACTGATATGTAATTTTGGGAGAATCAAGGGCATTCTGGGGCATGACATGCATTTTTTATTTTTTTTATTTTTATTTTTTTTACGAATCTCAAATGGAATATATTATCATTAACGACACGCCATATAGGCATACCATTAGAAAAACCGGCCCGATATCGACAATCAAGTCAATGGCCGGATTTCCACCACCCCATACGCCCTATCCTGCGCACGCCAATTTAAGGCTTCCACCCGCCCATCCTGTTGCGGAACAGGCCCTTGGGGTCCACCTCCTTGGCCACCTTGGCGGCCAGCTGGCGCTTCTCGGGTCGCATGCGGCCAAAGTAGTCCTGGCCGCGGTAGACGTCGTTGGCGAAAAGGGGGCGGAAGACGTCCTTGGTAACGCCGTCGGCAGCGAACTTGTCGACCAGCGCCTTCATGCCCTTGGTCATGTCGTCGGCAGCGCGCTCGGCCAGGTTGTCGTCCCAGCTGGCCAGGTACGACAGGTCGTATTCGTAGATGAGGCGGTCGGCGTCGGCGTCGAGGTCGATCAGGTCGCCTCCCTTGGCACGGGCTGCCGCCGCCATGGACCGCGGAACGGGCTGGATGGCCATACTCGACGTGAGGCCCAGGATGCCGCTGTAGTCGCGCGACGTCTTGTTCCAGTGGTCGTAGTAGGCGCGCATCACTTTGAGCATCGAGTCCGGGGACTTGTCGGCCGGCAGGAGGGCTGTCTCGGTCGCCACCTTGTAGCGCGTGCCGCGCAGCACGATGGCGCTGTTGCCGGCCAGCAGGTCGCCGAACTTCTGCGTCTTGCACGTGTTGAGCAGGGGCCTCAGCGCAGTGAAGTCGTCAAAAACGCCCTCGGGCACCGTCGGGCCGTCGTAGAAGAAGAAGACGACCCAGAGCTCGATCAGGCCCGACAGCACCAGCTGCACTGTCGGGATGATGGCGGCCTTGGGGTGGTTGGGGTACTCGTTGGTGAACTTTGCGATGGCGGCCAGCATCTTGTCGGCCTTGTCGCTGCCGCCCGTGAAGAACATGAGCCCGCCCCAGACCTGGCCGATGGGGATGGCCTCCATGATGTAGGCCGTGACGATGCCAAAGTTGTTGGCGCCGCCCTTGAGCGCGGCGAACAGCTCCGGGCGCTCCGTCTTGGACGCCGTGACGATGCTGCCGTCGGCCAGGACGATCTCGGCGCCGGCCAGGTTGTTGACGCCCCAGCCGTAGCGCGGGCTGAGGAACGAGAAGCCGCCGCCGTTCATGTAGCCGCCGACGCCGACCTCGCCGACGCGCGAGCCCGCAACGGTGACGTTGAAGGGATCGAGGGCGCGCTGCACGTCGGTCCAGCGGCTGCCGGTGCCGATGCGCACGAGCCCCTTGTCGGCGTCGTAGCGGACCTCGGTGAGGCGGCGGACCGAGACGAGGGCGCCGTCCTTGACGCTGTTGTGGCCGTCGTTGGCGCTGAGGCCGCCGGCCTTGACGGCGAAGGTGTCGGTGTTGCCCGGCGCGCCTAGGGCCTTGACCACCTCGCTGACCTGCTCGGCCGACGTGGGCAGCACGACGCACGTGGGCTTGAGGTCGGCCGACGCGCGCGACCAGTACTCGTCCAGCTCGGCGGCGTAGGGCGCCTTGGGGATGGCGAAGCGGTCCGTCTGCACGTCGACCTTGCCGCCCGCCTTGAGCAGCTCGCACGTCTGCGAGGCGGCGGCGGCGGCGGCGGACGCGAGGGCCGCGAGGCCGAAGGCGGTCGAGAAGACGCGCATGGTTCTGCCGAGGGAGGGTGAGGGGAAAGGAGGGAGGGAGGCAAGAAAAACAAAGAGTCTTTCGTTACCTGTGCTCCTCAGTCTGGCCGTGAACGAGTGAGTGCCGGATAGAGAGCAGGAGAGAGGGCGGGGGCACCATGACGAGAGCGATGGGCGCCTCGTCGGGTAGTCCTTTTATGATGGGCGGCGTGGCGTGGCGTCATGGCAGATGACGGCGGATGGCGACAAGGCAGGCCGGGGTCGGCATAGCTAATCGCCAGGCACGAGGCGGGTGCCCCGGGCCAAGACTGTCGAAATCGAGGAAGCAGGGGCTGGACACGGCAGCTCAGGGGCTCGCCCAGGCGCGCACGCTGCCGGCGGAGCCACAATACGCGTTACGCGAGTCGGGGCCAGCGGGCATTTCGTCCTCTTTGGGCGCCTTCCCCGCAGTTGGCGTCCGGGGCAGCGTGCCATCTCCACGCACGCGCGATGCCACTTTCCTCTTTGCTCATGCGCCAGCCCGGTCGGGCGTCGCCTGAAATTGCGCGCCCATTGGCATTGCTAATTGTCCCCATCGCGCGCGTGCCCGGCATTGACGTGCCCGTGCCTGATTCTGGGGAGGCCTGTCAGGGGACGGTCCTTGGAATTTGATGTCTGCGTCTGCTTCTGCGTCTGCTTCTGCGTCTGCTGGGCTGGCTGCGGGCAAGGCCGCTCGTGTTTAAGCTTGTGTCGTGGAAGCATCTCGAACGAGTCTGCGTATGGAGCCGGGAGGTCCCGTTGTGGTTCCCTCGACGAGCGGGTGCAGATTGGACGCTGAGGTGGTGGGCGTTTGCAGGAAAAAAGAATTGGCGTCCAAGGAAAGAAATCAGCATCCAAGGAAAGGAATTGGCGTCAAAGAAAAGAAGTCGCCGCTATGCATTCATTTTCGTGCGCTCGCTCTTCATGGCAGGAGCCAAGCCGTCTGGCGCCTTCTCGCTTGGGTCATCATCCCCTGACCAAAAAAGGCAGGCACCACACAGCCCAGCCCAGCACGCCAATACGTCGAGCGTGCGGTGCGTGCAGCCGCAAATCTCTGGCGTTTGCTTGGTGTATCTGACGGCAGCCCCGCCAGCCCCACCAATCAGCGCCTTTCCAGCCTTACTACAGCGGCAGCTTGTGGGTGTGCGCACCAGTAAGGGGCGGTGGCTCAGCCGCAGCCAAGCATGCGCGAGCCTCTGGCGTGCGGCCCGCCCCAGAGTAAGCTGGCTGCAGGCTTTTGGTTGCAGCAAGAGCGGGCAGATATCATCTAGACCTAAAGGTTGCATGGAGACGAGGGCACTGCTGCAGCAGCAGCCCAGCCCGCGTTCTAAAAACGTGCACGGAGAGTGCATATGTATGGGCCTCGATGCGCACTTGCTCGGGCTCCAGATGGCCCAGTAGCGAACAGAGGACGTTCAAGACGAGCACAGCACCAACTTGACAGAATCTACCAGGACGACGCTCAGTATCACATCGACCCTGGATTCTCAGACACTTTGACCGAAACAAAAGACCGGAACACATTACCTCCTCCCGTTTACATACAGCCTCTCCTCACAGCAGCCAAACACAAGACGTTCAGGACTAGCACCCGAAAACTAGAGACGAACCACCCAGGATCATCAGACAGCCTAACCAACCCAAATTACAGCCAACCAGGGACAGGATTAACCACCGGAACCCCCCGCCCCTCCTCCCACTTACACCCAACACCCCCCCTGCTCACCCTTCCCACAGGTCCCGCCTCCCACCTCGACAGCAACCATGAGCGGCTTCTCCTCCTCCTCCCCCGCCGCCTCGCCCCGCGTGCGCTCCCGCTCCCGCTCGCCCACCCTCGCCTCCACCAAGCAGCTCCCGCCGATCCCCGAGGACGCCGAGCAGCCGCCGTGCGCCGCCGCCGCCGCAGCCGCATCCTACCCGTCCCCGCCGCCCTACGACGAGCAGGACGAGGAGCGCGCCACCCTGATCCGCGAGCACCTGCACCGCGTCTTTGAGCTTGTCAACGGCGAGCACCAGCCCCAGCCCCAGCCCGCCTCCCACCAGCACCAGCAGAACCGCCACCAGGTCCAGTACAACTTCGACCCCGAGTGGCACGGCGCCCAGGCCTCCGAGTTCTACCAGGCCGCCCGCCGCCGCCAGCAGGCCCAGATCCTGGGCCTGCTGCTGTTCGGCCTCTTCATCTTCTCCTTTGTCGGCTTCTTCGTCTTCTTCGTCGTCGTCGCCGTCCGGGGCCACGCCCGCGCCGCTGGCGAGTGGGAGAAGCGCAGGCAGTGCCTTGTGAGCCACGGCAGGGCGCCGCACTGCCGCGGTTCGAGCCCGTATAACCGCTGGTAGCCAGGCGACAATATCCATTCTCTTTCTATATTCGCTCTTCTTTACTGTTTTTTTTTTTGATACCCACCATTTTTCTCTTGCTTTTCCCCCACTTCCAACACACGGCTAATAAGGGACATGGCGTTCAGGGGGAAACGGTGCATTTGGCCGACATCATCTTCTGTCAATGGCATTTTCACGGCGTTTAAGGCTGGATTGATTTTACTCGAAAGTAGCTACTTGGGCAGCCAGATAAGGGCATGCCCTCAAGCAACCGCATATATTTCTCCAAAAAAAGAAAAAAAGAATTAAAAAAACAATCGATGCGCGGATTTCCACGTCCATGGCACCCCTCCCTTGAATCACCCCTGGTCCATGCCCAATCAATGCGTAGCCACCTCGCGGATGCTGCTCCGGTGCACCTTTGCCAGCCAGGTGCGGGACATGAAGGTGCGGATGCGCTTGCCCCAAAGCATAAACACAATGAGCGCCAGGTTGTTGACGAGCAGCAGCGACATGAAGACTCCCGCGATCATGACGGCGTACCCGCGGCTCGTCACCCACTCGAGCAGGTTGATGCCCATGCCGAAGCTGATGGCCTGCTTGCCCAGGTTCATGGCGATGAGCATCTCGCTAATATTGGACTGGTAGCTGTCGATGGCGTAGGCGAGGGTGAAGGTGAAGTAGAAGTAGGACGCGAACTGCGTGAAGCCGACGCCCAGGAAGTAGACGACCCAGTGCAGGTTGCGCTCGGCGGCGAGGCCAAACAGCACGAGGCCGGCGGGCGCGATCACCATGGCGGGCAGCATGACGCCGAGGCGCATCTCGGCCTCGCGGATGCCGCCGTTGCGCTTGGTCAGGCGCGCCGCCAGCCGGTCCGACGACGAGGTGAAGATGAAGGCGGTCGCATAGCCGATGACGGTCGCGACGGCGAGCAGGCCCGCGCTGGTCTGGGACCAGTTGTACGGCGGCTGCACCACCTTGAGCGGGAAGATGTAGTTGAAGGTCAGGGCGCCCAGGCCGATGTAGATGCCTGCGTTGTGAAGAGATAGAAAAAAAGGTGAGTGGGTGTGCGCAGCGACACGTACGATACGAACGGGGAGAGCATCGCTTACCATATGTAGTGACCACCCAAAAGACGTGCGGCACCAGGAAATAGGTAAAGGACCGGGCGATCATGACGAAGAAATCCGAGTCGTGCTCCCACACGCCCCAGAACTTGAGCGTCTGCAGAAACGTTTTCCGGGGCGGGATATTCTCCTCGCCCGAGGCCCCCGGGCTGTGTTCCACGCCGGCGGCGGCGGCTGCCGGCTTCTCCTCGTCGCCATCCAAAGAAGCGGCGGCAGACGCGTCGGCGTCGGCGGCCGGCGGCTGGTCACGGTGGTAGCACGTCTCCTCGACGACGAAGAAGGCCAGGATCAGCAGGGCAACGGCAAAGGCGAACTCGACGTAGAAGAACAGCCGCCACGAGTAGCCGCCCTCGAGCATGTAGCTGGCGTAGAGCGGGCCCGTGGCGCCCAGGCAGAGGCAGATGGTGTAGTAGCCCAGGCGCTTGCCGCGCTCGTGCAGGAAAAAGATGTCGTTGACCAGCTGCACGGGCAGGGCCTCGCACACGCTCGAGCCGAACGCGTGGATGACGCGCGAGGCCATCAGCGTCGGGAAGGACGTGGCCTGGGCGCAGCCTATCAGGCCGCCGCAGTACTGTTGTTCGGTTTAGCATATCCCCTCGCATCCTTTATGCCCCCGTTGCGTTGCTCTCCTCTAAGGGAAGGGGTGGGTCCACATGACGTACAAACAAGAGAGAGACGAGCATGACGGGTCGCCGGCCGAATTTGTGGTACAGTGGCACAAAGAGGAGCGAGCCAAAGCCGAAAGCCAGGTTTGCGTAGCTGACAAGGCCCGACGCCTCGTTGGGCGAGACGTTGAACTCGGCGGCATAGATGCCAATGTAGACGGCCGGGCCAAGGAGGGCCGTGTTGGAGAGGAACGAGTAGAGCGAGCAGGCGACAAGGATCAAGGACTTCTTGGTGTTCGACCACTGCAGATCCGAAGGTCCGCGTGAGCTACTCGGCCATGCAAATAGGCCTCGCAGGCGGGCGGAAAGTGTTTACCTGGAGGGGGTCGTTGGGATCCAGAGCCGGGACAGGGTACAGCGCCTGCCCATAGGCAGTATCGTCGCCCTCTTGATGGCGGCGTGGGATGTGATGTTAGACTAGATAGGGCCAACCCCAACGAGAACAGGCCAGGTCACTGCTAGACGTACCTGCAGCCGTGAGGTTGACGGTGCCGGGGATTTCTTCGGCGTGCGCATGGCTGTTGTCGCCGTGTCAGCCGGCGCATCGAGTGCGTGCGTAGGAGCAATATCGCAAAAGGCCACCAGAGATGCTCACCTTCGCACCAGATGAACATGCTTGGCTTGGGGAGCCATGTCTGCTGGGATACACACTGCTATGCCGGGACAGAAACTCGAGGACACGTCGCGTTCGATGGCTCTTCTATCCTCGTCGAGTCGTTCCCACGCATCCAGTGGGGAGTGTCGGAGACGCGAGAGCAAAGGGGCCGCCGAGTCGCAAAGCCAGAGCAGGACGCCCACGGCATTTTGTCCGCTCTGCGACTACCCCATCTTTTCCTCTTTTGCTCGCCCGAAGCACCCCCTGCCGAAGATTTAAGCTCCATCGGTGGCAACGCTCCCCTCAGCTGGGGTTCGCGCGGAGCATGGCGACAATCCCAATGGCACGCTGCTTCTTGGAAGCCCGGGGCCTGTCGAGGTCGGCAGTTGGATTGGTGTGTCGCGGGGCGTGCGGGGGTGGGTGGGGGAGGGACGCTGCGCAGCGCCCATTTTGGGTTGCTTGCTGCCGAAAAGACCTGCGCGAGCGGCTCCAAGAATCCGTCGTCGCGCAGTCGGCAGAGCGTCCGTCTGGCAGACGAGGAGACAGAGGTGAACAAGCTTGGCCGTGACCGACATGGACCCCATGCAGCACCTGCTGCTCCGCACGCCATGCCCCGAAACACGACCGTTGTCGCTTTGGGTGCGCGGCCTCTCTATTGGAGGCACGCGATGCCACACAGTCGATGGATGCCACACAGTCGATGCCGCACAGGCGACGCCACACAGTCTCGTGCTGCGCGCCCTCCCTGTCGCTATCAGTCCGAATGTGCAGCCCGTCTCCTGGCCAACTCGCCCGCAGCCGAGTCAGGGCGCGTGTAGGCGAGACGAGCAAGGGGCGGCCGGCAGCCAGCAGGGGCTCCATGTCGCAATGCCGCGCGCGCCCGCGACGAGGGGCGGGGAGGGTGCGAGCCGGCGCGGCGACGGCAGAGCGACCATGGCAGGCCGTGCGGTGCAAATCTCGATCGGCCGGGTTGGCGTCTCCGGGCCGAAGCGAGCGAGCGAGGGGCCCAGCTCCGGGCTTCGGGATCCCGTCCCTGCTCGTGCTGGCGAGCGAGGCTCCGCCGACTCTGGATCCCGGTCCGCCGAGGTGCGTCGACGTGTGCGGCTAGTGGGTGGGTGCCTCCATGTCCAGTCCCACGTGCTCTCCCTCCAGCGCCCTCGGCTGCTTTCATTGTAAGCTTTTTTTTGGGGCCGCATGCATGTTTTTTTTCCTTCTTGTTTCTTTTTTTCTTGGCCACCAGGACCCCTCGCTCGGACCCCAATTCGATAGGGATCAGCCCGGGAATAGAAGCGTGCCCAAGCGGCACCTGTTTGGTCATTCACTGCTAGCCCATCCCACCATTGGTGACGTCCAATTCCGGCTTCACGCGCGCCTCGCCATAACAGTAAGACGGGCCAGGGGCACATGCAATAGGGGCACGCCCGGCGCTTTCGGACAAGGACAACAACCCACCGCACGTGCCTGGTGATGGCACGACTGAGCACAAAGCTGCAGCTCAACCGCCCGCCGGACAGATAAAGAGCATCCCGGTGCATATACGAATGCTGAATGCGGAATGCGAGGGGGCAGATGCTCCCGTGCTGCTGCTGCTGCTGCCTGGCATCCCATCATGGTCGCTCGTTGTGCGTGCCTCGTGTGCGCAGTAATTTTAGCCCCAGGTCGTCCCAACGCTTGCCGTGCTGGGACAGGGGACCAGGCCCCGGGGACGAGGCAAAACCCGACGAAAAGCAAGATTAGACAGCGGCAGGGCCGCCAATAATGGGATGGATGCTCGGGTTGGGTGGTGTGCCATCGTCCCAGCCGTCTGGCGCGCGCGCGCGTGCCATCTCTCGGCCAGGCCTGCGCGCCCAGCCACTCGCCGTTCCAGGCGCCGTGCTGCAGCCGGAAAAAGAGGGCCGGCACTCGGACGAGGCTCGGGTGCTGCTGCTGGCGGGCTGCCCAGGCGAGGCGAGCGGCTAGCACAGATCCAAGCCCCCGTCGCATTCATGCTTGATTCAGGCCATGGTTTGCTAAGTATGCTGTGCATCTTCGTCATCCAGCAGATCGCAGGCCAGGGGAGGGGCGGGGTGGGTCCCCACGTGACGTGGCGCCTTGCCCGATGCGGCCAGGCGCCAATGCAACGGCAGGCCCAACGCCCCCCCAGGCGGATCCAGGACTGCCGCCAGGGCAGGGACACCCAGGCACTCCGGGCTGCTAGCCCCCAGCCGCCTGTGCCAGCGGCTCGCCAGCGGCTTGCCAGCTGCCAGCGCCCCCCCTTGCCGCCCCATCTGACCGCCCGACCTGGCCGCCTCCTGGCCGGGCCTTTCTTCTCCGTTGAGCAGAGCCAACACGATGCAGATGGCAATGCTTGGCCTGCCTTTGAGGATCCAGCCAGCAGCCAATAGGCGCCCCAACACCACCGCTGCCCGCCTTCTCCCGCCGGCACATCGAGTCTCTGCCACCTGAACTTGCTGCCGTCCAGAGAGAGCTGTGTCCCAGACCCTGCCGCCAGCGACCACCACATCAGACCAAGGCCAGACCTAGACCTGCCCGATCGCCCGTCTTTTGCTCCCCATCGAGCCTCTGCGCCCGCGCCCAGCCGACCCGAACGCCTGCGATCGCCCCTCGAGCCCTAAAATACCGCCCTGCGAGATCCGCCGCCGCCGCCGCCGCCCTCCTCAATCAACCACCGCCCGCGGGCGTCCTCGCCCGCCCTCTCTCTCCTTCTGTCGTCCCGCGCGAGCGCACCCCCCTTTTCCCACGCAACCGACAAGCCGAAGCCGCCGCCGCTGCCCCCGTCTGCTGTGCGTCCCGCCCATGATAGAGTCATCCCGTGGACTGCCGCCGTCGCCCTCGCCTGCCTGTCTCTCCGCGAGCCCCAGGGAAGCGTTTGGCCTGGGCCACCACGCTGTCCCAGCCTGAGAAGTGCAGATGATGGTTTGTCCGCCTTTGCTGTCTCCTGCCCGCCTGCTGCCACACCTCCTCCCCCCTGAATGCCCACCTTGCACCAACCATGCCACAAGTGGGCACAAGGCTCCAGCCCGGCCCGGCCGGCCGGCTGCGGCTGTCCGCAGGGTTCACACGGTATTTGTGGGCCGCCCGCCGACACGCACCCAGCCCACGCCTCCCCGGCCCCGTCGGTGGCTTGCACGAGTGCTCGGCCTCGGCCTTTGGTCCACCCCGCCTTTTCTTTCCCGGCCTTGGCTTGTGTTCGCCACCACCCGGCCCTCTCCCCTCACATCGCCTCGCTAACTCGCTGCCCTGCGCGGTGCACCATCCCAGACCTCGTCCCGACCCCGCGATGTCGGCGGTAGCTTCTCGAGCCGGCGAGGCCATGCCCCTCAGCTCTCAATCTCGGACCCGAGCCACCATGTCACCGAGGCAATAGGGACCATGTATGGAGACAGCGACGACGAGTCGGGGCCCGACAGCCGCCGCGAGAGCCGTCAGGACGGCCTCCTCGCCTCGCCCGACATGAACCGCAAAGGCCGCCCGATGAGCTTCCTCTCCTCGCCCGCTGGAGGGGAGCAGATCAAGCCCCATGAGGGTGCCGCCCCCGTCGTGCCCGACGCGCGCCAGAAGCTTGCACGCTCGACGTCTGAGAAGACCATCCCGACCCTGACGATACCCTCAACCGACAACGACTTGAATAACAGCCTCAAAAAGTCGCAGACCGTGCCTGCGCGCCCGTCGGCCAGTCGCGGGAACTCGTCGGACGGCCAGTCTTCACCTGGGCCCATGTCGCCAATGTCGCCCACGCTTTCGCTGCGTGACGTGCAAGAGGCCGAGTCGTCGCAATTCCCGCTGGGCAGCATCGACAACCCCAACGACATCGCACAGGAGCTCAGCAACCTGCAGGCACTACGGCGCATGTCTATGGACGTTGGAAACAACAGCGACCCCGACCTGCTGCCCTTTTCCGGCCTCTCCCTGATAGCCATGCCCACCATCGCGCCCACGGGCGAGGATGACGCCGGTGACCTTTCGCGCCTGCTCTGGGTTCCGGCAAAGGTGCACCCCGAACTGGCCCCCGACCAGTTCAAAAACTTCCTCGAAGACCGCGTCAAGACGATCAAACGGCGATCCGGCGATTCCTTGTTGTCCGTCGAAGGACTCGACAGAACCTCCTCGGGCAGTTTGCGGAGAAAGAAGTCGATGCTTTCGAGGCAGATTGACAGCGCCTTCCAAAGCCCGGTCGACGACTACGTCGATGGTGCCGAGCGCCTGGAGAGGCAACGCTCGCTCAATGAAAGATCCGGCCCAGAGCTCAGCCTCAACGAGCTCGTTAAAGACCCCACAAAGGCCGTCCAGAAGCTGGCGCTGGAGACCCAGGAAGCTGCGGCGCAGGGGGACATGCCCATACTACCTGTCGCCCCCGGAATGGGCCTCAGGAGATCGACAAGAACTACATACAGAAAGGGAGGCAGTCTCCGTCACGGAGACCGCGCCCCGTTTTCCAAACGCATTGCTGCCAAAGAGGCCGAAAAGGATGGAGAGAAGGATGTCGACGAGCCAGGGGTGCCGCCAATGCCCAAGATAGAAGCGCCTCCAGGCCATGGCCTCACCCGTGTCCAGAGCGAACCCGTCGTTACAGGGGAGACAAACTTCTCACGCCCGACGCGGTCCGTCAGAAGACAGCAGGCCTTCCAGCGAGATGCCTTGTCGCCCGAAGCTGAGGATCCCGCTTCCACCGCCACCTCACTGTCGGCGCAATCGCACGCGGACGAAACCCTTGCTAGTCCCAGTACGCCCCTGTCGGCGCAGCCCGGCGGCGCCTGGGAGAGACCTGTGACTTCGGACTCTGCTCGCTCAGGCGCACCTTCGGTCCCGCAAATAGTTGAGACACCACCTCCAACCGATGGAGAGGACGAGTCCACAACATCGGCCCAAAAGACTTCACTGGGGTTCACGCAAAGGTCCACGTCCGACAAGGCGGCGCAGAACCAACAACAAACAGAACAGCAACTGCCTCCCCGCTCGCAAAATCGCCCCTCGTCAGCCAAGTCGCACCAGCCCACCCCGATCAGCATCCCGAACGCCATGGAGGCTTCAAAAGGCCAAGGCCAGGCCCTGGACGAGCTGGCACAGAACCTCACGTCTCCCTCTGGCAGCGGCGGCGCTAGTCGGACCGACAGCCTGACATTCATCCCGACCCTGAGCCCGTCAGAAGACAAGGAGAAGCGCAAGTCCAAGGAGGAGGAGAGGGCCGAGCCCACCAAGTCGACGGCCTGGAAGTGGTTCCGCGGCGAGGACAGGGAGAAGAAGAAGAAGGAAAAGGAGGAACAGGCCAAGAAGGCGCGCAGCAGGACATCGTCAGAAAAAGGCCACGACAATGCGAGGTTGGACGTGCTCCAGAACAGCATCGACAACGCGCTGCAGAGGGGCCGCGAAAGCCTGCTGCTGGACCGCGACTCGGTCGACAACAAGCCGCACGACGAGCGCAAGAAGGAGGGCAGCAGGAAGTCGAGCGAGGGAAAGAAGGAGAAGGACGGCTTCTTTGGATCCATCTTCGGCAGCAAGAAGCAAAAGGGCGACAAGGACGGCGGGAGCGACTCCAAATCCTCCCTGGGCGGCGTCGGCGGCCGGGGAAAACAGCGGGCGCTGTCGCCAGAGCCGCCGCCGAGGCAGCTGGTGCCCGACGTTGACTACCACTACACGCGGTTCCCGATCGTCGAGGAGCGAGCGATCTACCGGATGGCCCACATCAAGCTTGCGAACCCGCGCCGGTCGCTGCTGAGCCAGGTGCTGCTGTCCAACTTCATGTACTCGTACCTGGCCAAGGTGCAGGCCATGCACCCGCAGCTCAACGTGCCCATATCGCCGCAGCAAAAGCGGCAGGAGGAGGAGAGGAAGCGGCGCGAGCTGGAGCAGCAGCAGCAACAGCAGCAGCACCAACAGTACCTGATGGAGCAGCAGCAGATGCACGAGTCTGAACAGGACGGTGGGCAAAACAGTTTCGACCAGTACAACTTCGACTACCACCGCGTACGTTAGGTCGCACACTGCAAAACCCTTGGGCTCTGCCGCCTTCTTTCTTTTTTGCTTTTGGCGCTGCTCTTCCTCTCCCCCTCGCACCAGCTAACCTCTTGTGGGTTCACTCCTCACAGTCCTCAAATCAGTACGGGGACCCTCAGCAACACAACGGTGGCTCTGTCGACTACATCGACGACTCGCAGATCTACGAGTACGAGCACGGGTCTCAACATGATGGAGATGCTTCTGGGCAGCATGGCAGCCACCAAAACGGGGGGTATCGAGGCGACCAGAACGGAGGTCTTGACGGCCGCCAAGGTCGTCAATATTACGAGTACGAGCAGCACGAGGACGGCCGGCGGCGGGACGACGACATGTGGTGATGTGGTCGGCCCATCCAGGCTGGAAATTACGCCTGATTTCCGACCGCCTAGTTCGCACATCCACCTGCTCGCTCAGTCTACTTCCCCGCCACCTCCTTTACTTAGTTTCTACCATTGTATGCGGCCGGTTGTTTGCGGGCTGCTGTTTGCTGCTGTTTTCCAATTTACTTGTCCTGTCACTCGCTCTCAGGGAAACTCGAAAGGAGCAAAACAACACAACCAATTTATTGACTGCATATAGACCGTGGAGCGCCCGACTCAGGTGGGGGAGATTGACGGGCGCGGCCGTGAATGGAGCGGCCGGGAGCAGCCACTCAAGCGCGCGGAGCTCCTCGGGGGAATTATTTATTGTATTGGACGGGAGGCATGGCATATACACTATGGGATGAAGCATAAACACCAAAAAAAGAACTACCCTCTGATCAACTCTCTGCCATACTTGTTTGTCATCCTCTTTGTTTCCACTCCTATTTTCCTCATAGTGTTACATCATCTTGGTCCCGGAGCAGCTTGGGAAGCGCTATCCATTCCACATCACAGAATTTACCTGCCCGCTTTTCCTCTGTTTGCCGATGACTGAGCATTGTGTATCTGGTCTTCTTTCCTTTTTTTTTGCTTGCTTTGCGTTACTAGTCACCCATCCCTATGGTGATTTCTTTTTTCTTATTCTTAGTGTCATGTTGTATACTGGAAGCGTACATGCATAGCCAGCGAAGAGGCTTTTTTGGCCAATCCCGTCCTTCTGCGTACCTGCTTCTAGCCCCTAATTCCCACTCTCTCAGAGTCTCGTTGCATTTCTGTTTGTCTACATACGCCGAAATTTTGGTTGCATATGGGTGAATGAGATGCTACCCAACCGTCCAGCGTTTACCCTTGGCCTGCCATATTTTCGTCTGATTGTGCGTGTCTTGGGCTGATGACGTAAAGCGACAGATTTGCAGTTTGGACATGGACAGGTGGTGCTCGAGAGATGGGTGCCAGACAATGTAGAGAATATGCCGTCAGTTGTTTGCTTTCTAGATAGGGCCCTGAGCCGGCTCGACCCAAGCCCACAGGGCATCATCGTCGCTGCCAGGCCGTGGTTTGAGATGGCTGAGGCTGGCTGTCGCTGGGCGGTTCCATGCATTGGTGCCAGGCAAAAAGGCAGGCCAGGCTGCATGTGTTTTCGTCGCAGCAGCCGCCGCCTTCCAACCGCTGGCGCTAGCCGCATTGATCTAGCCAGACCCACAAATTTGCAGACCTCTCAATCCACAAGCACGCCCGCCATACTGCAAACGGTACCTCTGGGCTCGACGGAGCGTGCAAATGGATCGAGATGGCAGCCATTCACGCCAGCTCGAGCTATAGCCTGGAAAAAGCTGCCCGTGCTCAAGGTGCAATTTTTAATTTTTAATTTTTAATTTTTTTTCTGCCTTTTCGCCTGCGCTGCGTTGTGTGCCCAAAGCAGACGACGGCGAGCTCAAAGAGAATTACATTGATCTTTGCAGAGGGCTGGCTGGCTTTTGATTCTGACGCAGGCCCCCGGCCGTTTTCTGCTCGCTGCGGTTTTTGGCCTTCTGAGCGCTGGTGCAGCGCAGCAGGCTGTTTGCGAGGCCGTCGGCGCTGTGCCCCTGCCTCGACGGGAGATTTTTCGTCTAGGTTCCACCGTTGCAGCAATTTGATACCCACCTCGCCAGACAACGCATCGCATCAACGTCTCGCCCTTTCTGCCACCACCGACCATCCTGGCCCTTCCCTCGTTGCGCCGCCACCTCCATCAGCAGCACCGCCCTTGCGCAAAGTTCGCAGCCAGCAGTCGCGCACCTCCGCACAAGATCCTTTTTTTCGCCAGCCGCCTCTCCGCCCCTCCCGCAAAACTCTACTGGCCCCGGCAAGCGCGCCATCGCCTGATCGCCCTGGGCCGTCATCGACCCCCAGCCATCGCCTCCGACTCGGTCCTTCCTCCCCGAGCGACGACCTGCTGCGACTCGGCGATTGCGCCTTCTTCGCTCCCAAGACGCTGACGCCCCGTCTGCTGCCTCTTTCGCCTTCGCCTCGCGCCCGACCACGCAAAACCTCCGCCCGCCATGGCATCTGTGAGCTCCCTCCGGCCCCCTCCAATAGCTGCCTGCTCTGCCCTCGTGCCCTGCCCTGTTTGTTCCCTGGTCGTGATATCGCACCACCCCCACCCAGCTTGGCGCAACACCCCCCATCGACGCATCAGGCTTCTCGGGCACTGCTTCGCCTTGTCGCAGCCGCCGCTGGTCGCCGTGCTCGCGGAAAGAGAGGGAGAGGCACGGCGCTGCCGCTAGCTGGGGGAGACAATGGCGGCCCCGGCGACAGCCGTCGAGGCGGCCGCCGAAACGCCCACCAGGAACCCTGCTGCCTCGCGATACCACGCCAGCCACGTGCACCACCGAGCCGTCGCCGTGCCCTTGCTGACCTCGTACCCTCGCCACCCGCAGCACCCACCGCGGCACCCGTACGGCAACAACCAGGGCTACATGCCGAATGGCGCCGTCGGCGGCCACACGGTCGCCGTCCCTCCTGGCGCCACGCCCCTGCTGCCGAACCAGGGCCGCATCATCCAGACGGGCCCCATCCGGGTGCTCTGCATCGCCGACGTCCGAGGTACGACCGACGAGGTGCATCTGGGGCGTGCCTGGCGCATGCCCATGTCATTCGGCGCGGGTCGCTGGGCCTCTCTGCTGACGCTTTGGTTGCGAACCACCCCCGACCACAGGAAACCTGCGCTCGCTCAACGACCTCGCCAAGCAAGCACGCGCAGACTACATTGTCCACACGGGAGACTTTGGCTTCTACGATGACACGTCTCTGGAGCGGATTGCCGAGAAGTCAGTCACACGCCTCGTCCCTCCTCCCAATCACGTCCAGCTTGTTCCCCACCCGCCACGTCCGGACAGCCAGAACCCTCCTTCCTCCCCCCGTGTTCACCAGACACGCTAATGCCCTTGCAGGACTCTGAAGCACGTCGCCCAGTACTCGCCTCTCATTCCCGAGCCGGTCAAGAAGGCGATCCAGGCCGGCGGCAACGGCCCGGTCAAGCAGCGCTTCCCCCCACATGAGCTCCCGCTCTCGGAGCTGTCGATGCTGTTGAAGGGTGAGTTCAAGCTCGACGTGCCCGTCTACACGGTTTGGGGCGCCTGCGAGGATGTGCGGGTACTGGAGAAGTTCCGGTCCAAAGAGTACAAGGTGGCGAACCTGTTCATTATCGACGAGGCCCAGTCGATGCTGCTCGAGATTGGAGGTGTCAAGCTCCGGCTGCTCGGCCTGGGCGGCGCCGTCGTCATGCACAAGCTGTTCGACAACGGCGAAGGAAGGACGACGATTGCGGGAGGCCAGGGCACCATGTGGACCACGCTGCTGCAGATGGGCGAGCTGGTCGACACGGCCAACCGTGTCTACGACCCGACCGAGACGCGCGTCTTTGTCACGCACGCCTCGCCCGCTCGCGAGGGCATCCTGAACCAGCTCTCGGTCACGCTCAAGGCCGACTTCTCCATCTCGGCCGGCCTCCACTTCCGCTACGGCAGCTCGTACAACGAGTTCTCGGTCAACCCCACCCTGGACCACTACCGCGGCAAGCTGGCTGCCAGCAAGGCCTCCTTTAACGATGTGTGGGAGACGGTTAAGGCCGAGGTCGAGCCCGCCATCCAGCAGAACGAGGCCCAGCAGAACCTGCTCAAGAACGCGCTTGGCATCGTCGAGAAGATGCCCACCACGGCTGCCGGCGGCAACCCCTTTGGTGGCTCGGCGCCGGCCGCCGTCGGCCAGGTCGACGAGAGCGCCTTCAAAAACATGTGGAACTTCAACCTTGCGGATGCTGCCTTTGGCTACCTTGTGCTGGAGATCCAGGACGGACGTATCGGTACCGAGATGAGGGCCCAGGGGTTCAACTTCTCGCACCGTGGCGCAAAGCAGCAGCCGGCCCCCGCCGGAGCACCAAACGCCGCGCCCGCACAGGGTGGTGCCCCTGCCGTTGCGCCCATCCCGTCGCGCCAGCACTCGGGACAGCCGGACAAGCCGTCGCCGGCACCGGCCGCGCACGTCAAGCCTGCGACGCCGCAGCCTAGCGCATCGACGCCGGTCCCGGCCGACAGCGAGAGGCTTTCGGGTCCGGGCGCCAACGGCTCGGCACCCTCGCCGGCGCCCAAACGGGACGCGGATAACGTCATGGGCCTGTTTGTGATGAACGCGCAGAGCGACGACCAGGTGCGCGAGCTGTTCGCCGACGAGGACCGCGCGCGCATCATCAAGATCGACAAGTGGGGAGCGACGAACAAGGTGGTGCAGTTCAAGACGGCCGAGGAGCGCGACAACGCCATGTCGCGCCTGCCCGACGACGTCAAGGGCTCGCGCCCCCACGAGGACCGCACCAAGCCTCTGTTCCGCATCTTCCAGCAGCGCGAGCCGCGCGAACCCCGTGAGCCGCGCGACCCCAACAAGTCGTACGGCGGCCGCGGTGGCGCGGGCACGTGGGGAAGCAGCCGCGGCGGCAACGGCCCGCAAGGACCTGGCGGCCCGGGAGGCCCCAACGCCGGATACCGCAGTGCCGGTGGCGGCACGGCTAGTGACTCGGAGGGTGCAGGCCGGAGAGGCGGACGTGGCGGACGCGGCGGTGGTCGTGGTGGAGACCGCGGAGACCGTGGCGACCGTGGAGATCGTGGCGACCGTGGAGACAACCGGGGAGGCGACCGTGGTCCGAGAAACCGTGGCCCGCGCGGTGGCATGAAGGAAGGCGGTTCGGCCAGCCCTGCGCCCTCGTCTGCCGCACCAGCCGAGTAAAAGTTGCGGGAGACATCAGTCGGGCGCAGCGGGTAGAGAAAACAGGGAACATGCAGATGTTATTAACGATGTTGGTCTTTTAACCGTTTGCGCTACCTGTTTGCGTGTCCCCCCTCCTTCTCGCGGGCGAAGCTTTGGCCTGGTTCTCTCTGGAATATCCCCCACGGTCTCAGGTATTCCTGCCTAGGTGCTCATTCCCCGGCTTTTTTTTCATCTGGATGGTCTGTGTCTGTTTTTTACTCGGTCTGTTCTTCGGCTTCTCTCCCTCCCTTTTTTTTTCTCGACCTTCTGGACCTCCTCCTGTCACAACACCTCTATCCGGAACAGGCACCGACACCCAAAATCTTGCCTGGTCTGGTGTTAATTGAATTCTTCGTTGTCTATTTTATCACTTCACTTTTTGAGTTCGCCGGGTCTCATTTCGGAGCTTTGGGGATACGGAGTAGAGTGTGGGCGGAGAGAACAGAAAACACAAACAAAAAGTTTCGTCGTTTTTTTTATGTCGGTATTGATGATTAGGTATACATGAAGACACCACGGACCGATTGAAAAGAAAAAGGGAAGAAAAAAAAAAGACTAGTTAATGTATGGGTGCTCGTGTTTGGTATTGTGCCTTTGCGTTCTGGTTGAAGGTGCTTATGGTCAAGTCTGTCGTGGTCGGTCGTGGAATCATGAACAGTACACCGCTGATGTCATGTCAACGTGGGGGAAATATTGGGTTCGCAGCATGTCATGCCTGCTGGTTTGGTCGTCTAATTTACATGTATTGTTTCTCCATGCAGGAGAGTTGAGAGTTTTTTTTTGCCGCCGTTTTGCTCCGTGAATGCCTTGCTCTAGAGTCAAACACCCGAGAAAGAAAAAGAAGAAAAAGAGAAAAAAAAAGCATATCTATTTACATGGCGAGACGCAAGAAGAATAAGCGGAGAAAAAAAAAAGGTCGGCCGCACTCAACCGTCAAGCGGCTTGACGCCCTTGTGGATGGCGGCGACGCCGCCCGTGAGGTCCTCCCAGCCCTTTCCGGGGACGTCAAAGCCGGCCTCGGCAATCATGTCCCTAAAGTCGCGCTGGGAGGGGAAGCGCTCGATGCTCTCGACCAGGTACTGGTAGCTGTCCCTGTCGCCGGCGACGAGCTGGCCGATCAGGGGGATGGCGCCAAAGGACCAGCGCTTGTAGACGGCGTTGAAGAGCGGGTGGGCGTCGGCCTTTGAGAACTCGAGGCAGGCGAAGACGCCGCCGGGCCGGAGGGCGCGGTAGGCCTCGCGCAGGGCGGCGGGCACGTCTGCAAAGTTGCGGATGCCAAAGGCGACCGTGTACAGGTCCAGGGTGCCCGGGAGGGGCACGTTGTGGCGGGGCCGGGCCGGGTTCGGGTGTGTCGGTGCGGGCTCGTCGAGGAAGTCGGTCGCGTCGGCCTCGAGGAAGGCGAGCGAGGCGAGCTGGGCGGGCGGCAGCCGGGCCTGGGCGCGGGCGCGGCCGACGGCGAGCATGGACGGGTTGATGTCGGAGATGGTGACGCGCACGTCCGGGTTGGAGTTTACGACGTGGGCGTGGTGCAGGATGCGGAAGGCGATGTCGCCGGTGCCGCCGGCCACGTCGAGCACGCGCATGGGCGACGGGCTGAGCGGGTCGGGCGACAGGCCCGGGTTGAGGCCGCGCACAAAGTGGTCCTTCCAGACGCGGTGCCAGCCGAACGACATGAGGTCGTTCATCTTGTCGTACGAGTCGGCCACGCTGTGGAACACGCCCGCCACGCGCTCCGTCTTTTCCTGCTCCGTCACCGTCTCGAAGCCAAAGTGCGTCTCGCGGGTGCGCCGCGCCGCGAAGGCGTCTTCCTTGGCGGCGGCGGTGCTGGTGGTGGTGGCGTCGCTGGGGGCGGCATCGGCGGGGTTGTTGTAGGTGCGGGAGGTCGTCGACAGCGGGCGGGAAAAGTGGTGGCGTGACGATGGGCACGGCCGTCTTGCTGCTGCTGCTGGCCTCGGGGCGGCCAGGGGCGACGGGCGTGCGAGGGGTCGCCGCGGCGGCGCGCACTGGCGGGCCGCTGCCCGCAGGACTGTGTGCCGTGCAGGTCCGGGCATTGTGTGGGCGGCGCTGGGCGGCGGACGTGGGATGTGTCTTGCGACGCTCGTCAGTCAGCTTGGCAAAGAAAAAAGAAAAACGGCCCCCCTTGCAAAGCCCGTCGACTTTTTTTTTGCGATCTGTGGCGATGGCGCACGACGACGACGTCCCATGTGGCTGACAAGGATGCCTTCTCTGCCGCAGCTGTGGCTCAAGCTGCCTCTCCTGGGGAGCCAAGCTTTAAGCTGCGACAAGGGTGGCGGGGAGGGGAGGGGAAGGGGGAGGGGTGTGTTGTGTGCTCGGGAACGGTCTGTGCATCATCCTCCCCTCGCGGGGCTGTCGCCCGCCGTAATTGCGCTGAAACCGAAACACCGTGCGCTGTCCCCGCCCGTCGCGGAAACGGTGGGGGAGCATGGCGAACGGAGAGCGGTCCGTTTCTTGGCCGGCCTGGGCACCTTGCAACGAACCAGGTCTTGGGATCGGATGTCCAACTTACAGGTTTTTGTCTACGCAGCCGCAGCCGCAGCCGGAGCGCTGGCCTCGATCGATCCTGGGTTGTTCTGGACGGCCCTGTCGACAAACTTGGTCATGACGAACCGGCCGTAGTAGATGGTGCCGGCGACCAGCAAAAGAACGCCGAGGATTATGAGTGCGATGGCGCCGTTTTGATTCATTGCGCTGGCGCATCTAGTCCGGGATCAAGCTGGGAGATGTGAATATTGACAAGGCGCGGTATCTGCTCGGTGACGGTCCGAGGCGAAAGCGAAGAGTTGGGCCGGGTAGTTTGGGTGTTGCAGGCTGAGAAGTTACGGGTTGCTCGTAAATTTGCAGGTCTGAACCGGCCTTGGTTTTGGAGGCACTTGATCACAGGAAATCAAAGGGCTCTGCTGAGCGGGATCTGATGGGTGACTGAAGTCCGGTCCTTATCGGAGTCTGACCCATGCATATCTTATATAGGTATCCAACAGAAATCTACGCTACGCCCCCGGACCCAGGCTGTCCTTTCCGCCCTCGTACTCGCCGAGGTCGTACTCGTCGGGGTAGTTGTCAATATGGCGTCTGAGCTGGGCCATCTGGTCCTTCAGGTCGGGCGTCATCTCCTCATAGACGTCCTCGAACATGGCCCTGACGGGCGGCTTCTTCTCGCGCTCGGCCTCGGAGAAGGCTTTGAGGACCTCCTTGCGCAGGCCGTCGCGGGCCTCCTTCTCCTTGTCGTCGTCCCAGATGCCGCGGTTCTCCATCCACTTGCGCAGGCGCGAGATGGGGTTGTCGCGGCGCTTCCAGTCCTCCACCTCGACTCGAGCGCGGTAGGCGAACGAGTCGTCCGACGTGCTGTGGTGGCCGACGCGGTACGTCATGCACTCGACCAGGACGGGCCGGCCGCCGCCCTGCAGCGCCAGCTCGCGCGCGCGCCTCGTGGCCCGCCGCACCGCCCACAGGTCGTTGCCGTCGACGCGGATCGTGTCGATGCCGTAGCCCAGGCCGCGGCTGGCGATGCCGTCGCCCCGGTACTGCTCCAGCGCCGGCGTCGAGATGGAGTAGCCGTTGTTGCGGCAGATGAAGACGACGGGGCACGCCCGCGTCGCCGCGATGTTGAGCGCCGCGTGGAAGTCGCCCTCGCTCGCCGCGCCCTCGCCAAAGTAGACGGCCACCACCCGCGCGGGCGAGTCCGGGTTCTGGATCCGTTGCATCTTTAACGCGTACGCCGCTCCGGACGCCTGGGGGATCTGGGTGGCCAGCGGCGACGATATCGTGTGCTGTTTTTTTTTCGAGACAGAGTCAGACAAGGACAGGTATGCAGGATATTAGGAGGACGCATCAACAAGCACGCTGCATGCTTACCATGTTCAGCTCTTTGCTGCCGTAGTGGACGGGCATGTTCCGGCCCTGCCCAGGGTCGTACTTGTTGGCAAACAGCTGGTTCATGTAGTCCTTGAAGGTGAAGCCGCGGTGCCTGAAGACGCCCTGCTCGCGGTACTGGCAGAAGATGACGTCGCGCGCCTCGAGCGCCGACGCGGACCCGATGCACACGGCCTCCTCGCCGGCCGACACGATGTAGAAGCTGACGCGCCCCTGGCGCTGGGCGTCGAACATGATGGAGTCCATGATGGACACGGCCAACATGTCGCGGTAGAGCTTCAGCACCTCCTCGTCGCCCAGGTCCGGCTCAAAGTCCGGGTCGACCACGACGCCGTGCTGGTCGATGACGCGGTACGTCGGCATGGCGGGCGACTCGGCCGGGTGTTCAAACTTGAACTTGGACGTGAACTCGCTCTTGACGGCGCCGGGGAACGACACGAAGGCCGAGTCGGGGTTTTGCGAGAGGCCGCTGCCGTGTCTTTTCGCGCCGCCGGCCAGCGGTGCTGCTGGCGTGCTGGCGTTGCTGGACGACGAGAAGACGGGGCTGCCGTGGCGGGGCTGCCATCTTCGGCCGAGGCGGGCCAGGGGGCGGCTGCCGGCGGCGCTGGGGAGGCGGGCCTTCATGGCGGGCGGCAATGGCTGGGAAATGGAATGTGCAAGAGGCACCTGGAGTGGTCTACTGACGGGCAGAGGGGAGAAAGGGGGAAGCAAACACAGCGCAGCGCCGCTTCTATGTTGGACCGTCCATTCCGAGGAGAGGAGGAGGAGGCGGTGCGGCAGCAAGGGGAGGCAGCATGACGCCCTTCGGCTTAAGAGGGAGGGGGAGAGCGAGCGCGGCGGTGCGGTTGTTGTGCTAGGCCTTACGTAGTGGACGGCAGCGGCTGCTGCGCGGTTGGGGTTTAGCGCATTGGCCCGCCTCGGCTCAGCCAATGCCGACAACAACCGCCAGCCGCCCCGCCACCCCAGCACCAGCACCAGCCACTGGCTGAGCCACAGCAAAACGAGACGCCTTGCCCGAGGTGCCAAGCTTGCCCTTCCCAATGCGGACGGACAAGGCAAGGACCGACTCGATAACAACCGCCCAGCGTCTAGGCCTGGATCTAGACCGTCCCCGAGACTTTGGTGCCATTTGCAAGGTTCCCCGTCTGCTCGTCTGGTTTTGTCTTTTTTATCCCTTTACGTGGGGTGGGTCAAGTGCTTGCTGCTGCTTCAGCACGCTCACACCACGACTCGTGGGCGCGCTCCCGAGTGCCTGTGTGCAGTGCGCCGGCACACACACACACACACACACACACACACACACACACACACGGGAAGCGCCTCGTCTTGCACGCCCGAGCAATGGGCGGCGTGCCTGTACTTGGGGACCAGACGAGGTCTCTGGTGGGCCCGAAGCTCCTTGCTGTGCGACGGAACAGCCGTCACCGGCTCGCACAGGGGGCCGCTGTGGCCGAAGCCCACGCCAGACGGCTCCCAGCCTGGCGCCGTCCCTCCAGAACAGCCAACCCGCCCGCTCAGACGAGCAGCGCAAAACGGGCACAGTCGCGGTTTAATACGGAGCATTTGGCCGATGCAACCCCACCTCCCGCCCACCCAAGCCGTGTGAACCGGCCCTGGAGACTGTTCCTGGCCCGTGTGGTGGTGGCCAGTGCGGTTGGAGCACGTCAGGGTCGCCAAGCGCAGGCATTTGGCCGTGGGAAGCAGGGGTCTCTTGGTCTCCTGGGCCGGGCGCGCGGGCGGTTTGGCCGCAGGGGGTCAGCGTGTGTGCGTGTGTGGTGTGGGACGTGTGGGCTGGGCCGGAGCCGCCCTGCAGTCTGGCGGTCATGGACGCTGAAGCCACGCGCGAACTAGTCTTAGTCCCCAGCTGTCGGCTCGTTGGGCGCGGGTAGTCGAGCTACCCATTCTGTCCTGTGGTGCTGTCCTATTGTCCTGCCCGCCCATCCCGTCATCCACTTCCGTCCAAGATACGACATCGTTGCGCCGACAGCAAGCAGCGTCTTGCCCTGCGGCCTGCACACCTTGCACACGACCACCCCCAGCCAGCCAGCCGCCCCCCAAAACACGCCACAGCAGCCGCCCGCACACTGTCGCCATTGCCGTCCGGATGCGTCAGCCTGCCTGATGGCGTAATCCATGGCTGAAGGAATGCCGCAGAACCCCCCGCCGCGCACAAGATCGGTCCCTGTCCCAAGCAGTAGCACCCGCAGCAGCAGCAGAAGCAGCAGCAGAAGCAGCAGCAGCGGCAGCAGCAACAACGCCCGCCATCGCCATCGCCCATCCCTCGCCCGCCTCGCCGGTGCCGCCGCCTACTCCGCCGCCGCTACCGCAGCCCCTGACCCCAGCGCCCGCGCCCGCGCCCGCGACCCCGCCTCCTCCGCCTCGCAGCCGCGTGCCCCGGCCGCAATCAGCTCGTCGCCTGCCCGGTCCGCTGCGCCGTCTTCCGCTCGTTCCGCCGCCGTGTCGCCGTCGGGCCCGCCTGCCGCGTCGCCTTGGAGCTCGTCCCATAGGTAGGTACCCCGCCCCGCCTTTCTGCTTTGTTTGACCCTTATCATCTGGATCCACGGCCGCCCCATATCATCACATCAACAGCCGTCTGCCGTCTGCAATCTGCCTTCCCCCAGCATAGTCGCACTGCACCTCCCCCTTTTACTTGCTGGCTGCACGGCGTCTTCTCCCCTGGAAACCCCAAAGCTGGCGGCGGCGCGCGCTGTGGATTTTTCTTTGTGTTTTTGCTGGTGGACTGCCCTGCCCAAGCACGTGGAGGCCCGGGGCCCGTCGGCCGAGCAGTGAGTGCGATAAGCTCGGCTGGCGTCCCCGCCTGTTCGGCAGCCCAACCAAAGCCGTCCTGATTCTCTGTGGCTGCTGCTGCTGCTGCTTGCGCGCCCGTCGCCTGGCTGGTTCGCTGCGCAGGCCCCGAGGTTTCTGTGGCCTGCGACATCCCTGCACTAGAATCCCGACCGGCCCAGTGCTGTCTCGGCACTGCCCACATGGGCTGGCGCGCGAGAATTGCGGGTGCGAATCAAGTGCGTGGTGCCGCCCGTGTTCACAGTGCTGGGGTTGCCGCCAGACGGCCTCGCGTCAAGGCCTGGCTGGACCCGGTCGCAGTGCAGTGCAGTGCAAGCACCACCGTCCGCCACCGTCCACCACCAAAAAACCGGAGCTCGCAACCACAAACCCGCCCCAGTCACATCCATTTGATTCTGCCTCGCCTTCCCATACCGCCCGCTGCCTCCGTTCCACGCAACGCCACGCCGCCCGCTCCAGCCAGCCCAGCGTCCAGGTGCAGCCTGCGCGAGAGAGCTGCCCGGCCAATTCTTCTTTCCTCCACCCACAATCCTCACCAACCGTCAACCCAGGCTCTTTTTTTTTTTCCTTCTTTTTTCTGCTCTCTTTTCTTTTCCGTCATCACGGCCGCGCCCTGCCGCCAGACATGACACGGCCTCAGCTCGCCGCCGCGTGATAGATTGGGCCAGCACTGCTCACACATGTCCCCATGTCTTCCAGAATTACCCGCTCGTCGGTTCGTCACGCAGCCAACCAAGCAGGCTCGCTCGCCGACCCCAGCAACACTCTCCCTCCCTCCGCCACGACTGCCCTAGCCGGCCCGTCGCCCGCTCCTGCTGCCGCGACCGCGACCGCGCCTGCGCCTGCCGCCCCCGCCGCCCACAGCGACCACACCCCGCGAGTCTCGACACGCAAACGCAAGTCGAGAGACTCGACAAACTCCCAGCCCGAGTCGCCCGAGCCCCCGACCTCTTCTCGCCGCACCAAGCGCCAGAAGGCTCTGGCCGCCCAAGACCCGGCGCCAACACAGCCGCCCTCCCAGTCGCCCGCCGCCTCGACACGCAGCCGGAAGGGCAAAGCTCCTGCAGCCATGTCAAGTCCAGAGTAAGCCGCCTCCCTCGCCCGGGGGCCCTGATGAAATCCCTCCTCTTTGCTGCTGCTGTGATCCGAAGCTGACGTGATGGGATGAAAACCAAACCCACCTGCAGCCCCGGTGCTGGTCCCTCTGGTCCAGCCGAGCCTGGCTCACTGCCTTCCTCGAGTCAGAAGTCGAGCAGAAGCAAGAGAAACACACACGCATCTGGAGGTAGGCTGCCGAAGCAAACACCCTCCCTCCCTCCCTCCCTCCCTCCCCACAGTGGCCGGCAAACTTGGCGTGTGCGACTTGATCGTTCTTTGTACACTCAATTGCTCTGAACCCCCCCGCGCTAACCACGGGCACGCGACCTTTTGACACAGAGCCGGGAGCGAGCTCGGCTGCCTCCACGTCGACCCGTAGATCCTCAAAGCGCCCGCCAAAGACTGACGCAGACCAAGATACGCCTATGACGGGCACCCAAGAAGCAGAGAAGGCCAACCTGCCTCCGCCACCACCACCCCCGCCCGAGCCTGCGAGGGATGAAGGCGAGGATGACGACGACGACGAGACGAACCGTTATGAGGAAGAAGACGACGACGACGACGATGACGATATCGATCCGTTTGGTGGGTTTGGCGGGCCTCCCCATCGCGGTCTCGGCGTCTCCTTGCCCATGCTGCACACGTTGATGTCGGGCATCGGATCGAGACTGCGGGATCTGCTGATTAGCCTGCGCCAGAAGGAGGACCCGTCGGTGCAGCTGATAGCTCTCCAGGAGCTCTCCGAGATCCTGCTCGTGTCCAACGAGGACAACCTGTCTGGCCACTTTTCCCCCGACGCTTTCGTCAAGGAGCTGGTCGCTCTGATGCAGCCCCACGAGATCACGGGCGAGGAGAACCCGGAGATGATGCTTCTGGCCTGCCGCTGCCTGGCAAACCTCATGGAGGCCCTGCCCCCCAGCGTTGCCAATGTTGTCTACGGCGGCGCCGTGCCCGTGCTGTGCCAAAAGCTGCTCGAGATCTCCTTCATTGATCTTGCCGAGCAGGCCCTGAGCACGCTCGAGAAGATCTCGTACGAGTACCCAGCCAGCATCGTCCGTGAGGGCGGCCTCACGGCCTGCCTGTCGTATCTCGAGTTCTTCGCCACAAGCACCCAGCGGACGGCCGTGACCACGGCCGCCAACTGCTGCCGGAACATCACCGAGGACTCGTTCCCCGTCATCAAGGAGGTCATGCCGATCCTGCTCAATGTGCTCAGTAGCAGCGACCAGAGGGTTGTGGAGAAGGGCTCGTTGTGTGTTTCCCGCATCGTCGAGAGCTTCCGCTACCACCCCTCCAGGCTGGAGGAGCTGGTGAGCGTCGATTTGCTCAAGGCCCTCTTGCGCCTGCTGCTGCCCGGCTCCACCAACCTCATCAGCCCCAGCATCCACACCCAGTTCCTGCGTGTGCTGGCGCACACTGCCCGCGCCAGCCCCCAGCTGTCGGCCGAGTTGTTCAAGCTCAACATCGTCGAGACCCTTTACCAGATCCTTACTGGGGTGTCGCCCCCGAGCGGAACCGACGACGTCGCCTCGAAGCTGGACAGCGTGCTCATAATGCAGGCCTTGATCCACCGCCCGCGGGAGCAGATCATCGAGACCCTCAACGTCGTGTGCGAGCTTCTGCCTGCCCCGCTCGCCGCCTCGGATCCCACATCTCGCGACTTCGCCGACGTGTCGGCCGAGCCCGTGACGCCATCCTCCCAGGGCTCCGGTTCCCGCAAGAAGACGGCCAACGAGAAGCGCGTGGAGCTGCTGGAGGGGTGCAAGGAGGAGGTCCGGCGCTTCTCGCTCATTCTCTTCCCCACCCTGACCGACGCCTTCTCGAGCACCGTGAACCTGAGCGTCCGCCAAAAGGTGCTCACGGCACAGCTGAAGATGCTGTCGAACCTCGACACGGAAATCCTGACCGAGGCGCTCAAAACCGTGCCCTACGCCTCGTTCCTCGCATCCATACTCTCCCAGGGCGACCACCCCACGCTCGTCATGTCCGCCCTGCAGGCCACTGAGCTGCTTATGAGCCGGCTCGATAGCGTGTACCGGTACCAGCTGTATCGCGAGGGCGTCATTGCCGAGATCATGAAGCTTTCGCTGGATGAGCCCAAGGCAGAGCCAGAGGTGGCGGCGGCGGCGGCGGCGGCGTCCAAGGCCGTCGAGGAGGCTCGTCCAGAGACCCCTCGCCAGTCCACTGCGTCGGCTGAGGCCGAGGACAAGTCGATCCAGCCAGACTCGGACGAGGACAACGAGGATGCCGACGATGACGAGGATGGAGACGAGGACAACGAGGACGAGGAGAATTCACACCATTCGTCCGAAGACGACGGCAACGACAACGATGACGAGAACGAGAACGAGCACCAGATCGACGACGTATCTGGATCTCCCGCCAGCTCGGACGGCTCCACCATGTCCATCGACGGGCCTCCTCGCCACGTCGTGTCGGGTGCCGATGTCATGCGGCAGCGCATCACGGAGGTAGCCAAGAAGTTCCTCGAGGCGCACGAGACCGAGAAGCACGGCAAGCTGATGAAGAAGAAGGCGACCGAGATTCTCGACAGCCTCTCGTCTCTGGCGACCGAGATTGAGGCTTTCTACATCCACCGCAGCGCCCAAAGCCTGGTTCCGGCCAACGGCGTCGCACTCTTCAAGAGGCTTGCCTCGTATTTCGACTCTGACGTCCTCGAGAGCGTCACCAGCGCAGAGCTCCTCGCATCGGGCCTCGTGCGCGTCCTAGAGGAGGTCTTCAACAACCCTGACGAGGCCCTGGCCACGGCGGCGCAGTCGGACTTCCTGCAGGTCTTCATGGGCTACACTGTCAAGTCGAGGCCCAAGACGGCCACGGCCGACTCCCCCGCGACGCCCTTCAGCGTCTTGATCCACAAACTTCAGGATCTGCTGAGTAGGTCTGAGCATTTCGAGGTCATCACTGTCCACCACAACTCGTTCGACGGGAACCGCAGCAGCGCCGCGTCCATGCTTGCCAAGCAGATCCGGCTGAAGCTTGTTGCCGACGAGGATTCCGAGATACCCCGTGCCTACCGAAACATAATGGTTTCCATCCATGCCATCTCGACCTTCAAGTCGCTCGACGACTACCTCCGCCCCCGCATCTCCCTGTCCGAGAGGCCCAGGCATGGAGGGCGCAGCGCGCTGTCGCGAGCAATGGCTGCGATGGCGGGCTCAGCCGGCATCCCTCTCAGCGATGCCGCCGCCCGCCTGGCGGAGCGTCTTCCCGGCTTAGGTGGCTCAAGCGGTGGGCCGCCCTTGTTCCCTCCGTACCCGCAGTCGTCGTCTGCCGCATCTCGGCCCTCCCGCAAGGCCAAGTCGTCGTCCAAGTCCAACCCCCAGCCCGAGACACCGAGCACCCCGGAGCAGAGCTCGACCGGCGCTTCGCGCGAGAAGGGAGTTCTGCGGCGATCAAGCCGCCGCCAGGCAGCCTCGGCGGACACGCCACCTCCGCCTCGCCCGCCCCCGGAGGATGACGAGGACCTGGCCAGCGCTCTGGAGTGCGCCGATGAGAAGCAGCTGGCCGAGGAGGACGAGGAGATGGGCGAGAGCAGCGCCCTGGACGCCATTGTCGGTGCCCTCGACGAGGACATGGAGGACGAATCCACACCAGACCCGACCGCCGTCAACATGGAGGTTGCCGCTGGCGGGAAGATAACGGCTCGCAAGGAGGACGGCACCCGCGTCCCCACGCCATCCCAGTCGACCTCGACCGCTCCGCCACCGCCTCCCGCGGCGCTTGCGAGCGCGGCCAGCAGGGCCAGTGCGCTTACCGCCGCGCTCCAGAACACCCCGACGCCGGGCGGGCCCTCTCGGCCCATGTCGTACGCGGCTGCCGTGCAGGCCCTGCCTCAGGATTGGCACATCGAGTTCAGTCTCGATGGCAAGGTGATTCCCAACGAGACCACCATCTACCGTGCGATACACACGCCGACCGTCGCCACCCCCGACGATCACCTGAACCGCAACGTGTGGTCTGCTGTGCACCCCATCAAGTTCCGCCGGGTGCCAGGCCCGCCCCCACCGGCCGAGGGCACGCCATTCAGCGCCTCGTTTGAGGGCAACGCCACCACCGCCGAGAGCGGCGAAGCCGCATCCTTGGCCAAGCATCCTGCCACCGCCTCCATCCTCCGGCTGCTGAGGATGCTGCACGATCTGAATGCCAACATCGACGACGTCCTGGTGGAGAACAAGGATGCGCTCAAGCTCAACGTCGAGCCCCTGTCCCAGTTTGTGAACACAAAGCTCACCGCGAAGCTGAACCGGCAGCTGGAGGAGCCGCTCATTGTGGCCAGCAACTGTCTGCCCAGCTGGAGCGAGGACTTGGCGCGGCTGTATCCGTTCCTGTTCCCCTTCGAGACGCGCCACCTATTCCTCCAATCTACCTCGTTCGGATATGCCCGGTCCATGACCCGATGGCAGAACGCCCAGTCGCAGGAAGAGTCGCGCCGGGACCGCCGCGACGAGCGGCCATTCCTGGGCCGCCTCCAGCGCCAAAAGGTGCGCATCTCGCGGTCCAAGATACTCGAGTCCGCCGTCAAGGTCATGGAGCTGTATGGAGCAAACCAGAGCATTCTCGAGGTCGAGTACTTTGAGGAGGTCGGCACTGGTCTCGGCCCCACGCTCGAGTTCTACAGCACCGTGTCCAAGGAGTTCTCCAAGAAGAAGCTGAAGCTGTGGCGCGACGCAGACCCCAACGACTCGGACGAGTTCGTTTCCAGCCCCAACGGCCTCTTCCCGCGCCCCATCAGCGACGACGAAGGCATGGGCGCCAACAGCGAGCGCATCCTGGGCCTGTTTAAGATGCTGGGCAAGTTTGTGGCCAGGTCCATGATCGACTCTCGCATCATCGACATCAACCTCAACCCCATCTTCTTCCGCATCGGCGACGAGAAGTCGGGAGTGAAGCCCTCGCTCGGTGCAGTCAAGGTGGTGGACCCGGTCCTCGCCCGGTCGCTGATGCTGATCAAGAAGTTCTCGCTGGCCAAGAAGGAGATTGACGAGGACCCCCACCGGACGCCGGCGCAAAAGGTTGCCGACACGGAAAACATCACGGTTAACAACATCCGCATCGACGACCTCTCCCTGGACTTCACCATGCCTGGGCAGCCGCACATTGAGCTGGTGCCCAACGGCTCCCACGTCAACCTCACGATCGAGAACGTCGACATGTACCTGGAGAAGGTGCTCGACATGACGCTCGGCAGCGGAGTCCGCCGGCAAATAGACGCCTTCCGCAAGGGCTTCTCCCAGGTCTTCCCCTACTCGGCCCTGAGCGCCTTTACCCCTGACGAGCTCGTGTCTCTGTTTGGACGTGTTGAAGAGGACTGGTCTCTTGAAAGTAAGTGTCCCCCCGTCTCCTCGCCTCTGGGGTTCCTTTTCTTTTGTGCATGTGCATGGTTGACTGACTGCGTGTCATCTTCTTTTAGCCCTTATGGATTCCATCAAGGCAGACCATGGTTACAACATGGATAGCCGTAGCGTAAAGAATCTGCTCCAGTTCATGAGCGAATTGTCGCCTGCGGAGCGACGCGATTTCCTGCAGTTCACCACGGGCAGCCCCAAGCTTCCGATTGGAGGTATGTCTTGCGGACGCCGCCATGCGTATACCCCGAACGCCCCAGCTCTCTTTTACTGACAATGATTTGCGACATGTCTAGGATTTAAGAGCTTGAACCCCATGTTTACGGTGGTGTGCAAGCCTAGCGAGGAGCCGTACACGTCGGACGACTACCTCCCAAGCGTCATGACTTGTGTGAACTACCTCAAGCTTCCCGACTATACTTCGATTGACGTGCTGAGAAAGCGCCTGACGACGGCCATGAAGGAGGGCCAGGGAGCATTCCACTTGTCTTAGATACGCCTATTGATGTACTATCTTGGTTTTTTTTTTCTTTTCTTTTTCGTTTTTATTCTTTTATCAGAGCGCTGCACTCGCCGCTGGCTGATTGTAGGAGTTGTCCGCACGTGAGGAGAAGCGGGAGGGCTCTCTGTTTCCTTCCTTCCTTCTGTCTCTATGATGAAACGGGTATGGCATAAAAAGGAGCATGGCACTTATAAGCTTTTATGATTTTTCTATCCCCTTTCGAGGGTCGACCCTGGGGCTGAGCGCATTGAATGGACTCGGGGACGAGAAACTGGGTCTCGATTCTGCTCTCGTTTGCATTTGACATCGAACTGGGGGCCGGCTCGATGGGACCAGTTGTGTTTGTTGACTACCGTGGCTGTCATTCTTGTTTGTGTTGTTTTTATCATTATCTTTCGTTCGGTCCAAACTGCCGCAGACTCGTCACTTTCACATGCACGTTCTTGGTCAACGGGAGGGCGCCCTGCAATATGCACGGCCAGGAGCACTACACTTTCCCCCCTTCTTTCTTTTTGGCACCTTTGCCTTGTTTCTCTATGGGGCCATTCGGTTTATTCCTGGTCATCTTCGCTTCCTCTCCACCCCTTTCCCAACGAACTCCCTTTTTTTGGTCCTCTGGCGTTGGTGATACACATCAGTTTCCAGATAGATTGGCAATTGACGATAAATTTGTGTCGCTGGCTCGATAGCCAATGCCGGAATCAAGGCGCTGTGGCCTCTGACGCCGACGGCAACCAGGATCATACGAAATGCGTTGAGCAGCGGGCCTAGACTTCGGGTTGGTGTGCGGCGGCGAGCCTTAATTGGAGGTGGCATGGACCGACAGGGCGGGACGCAATGGTGCCTAAATGGGCTACGTCACAGTTGCGCGAAACCAGCGCGACCCGACGCGTGTGCGCTGCAGCTCCAGGCGTGCTCACAGCGGCCTAACCCCTGCACCAATCCCCGTGCTCCCCCCCCTCCGGAAAGGGTCTAGGTCTAGGGGACCCACCCGACCTCCCACTCCACGTTCTGCAAGCACTCTGGCTCACAGACGCTTGCTTTCTCTCAACGCTCGGCTTTGGTCGCAACTCTGCTCCTTGACGTGGTTCCAATCCCGAGCAAATTTGGTGGGCTGTTTGGTAGTATATCGGCAGCCATCGATCGCATTGTTCCTTGATGTGACCCCTTTTTTTTCTTCTTCTTTTTCTTCTCCCCTCCTGCCGGCAACGGCTTTGATCCAACCCAGACCTCCCTGCCGCCGCCATGGCACCCCGGACACGATCCTCCGCCGCCCCCGCGTCATCGTCGGCCCAGGGCAAGACGCCCGCCTCGGCGCCGCCATCTCGGGTCTATCGCCATGCCTCGCCCGCGCTGCTGCAGACCCGATTCCCGCCGCCCAAGAAGACGCTCAAGACGTACGGCCGGCGCACGACGCGCGTGGGGGCCGCCGCGGCTCTGAGGCAGCAGACCATGACGCAGATTGGCTATGTGGTCCCGACACAACCGGACGAGCTGGATGACGACGACGACGGCGGCGACGATGAGAGCGAGAAGGACGGCGACGCCAAAAAGGGAAAGCAGCCCGAGAAGCGCAAGGAGAGCGGGCCGAGCAAGAGGAGGAAGACGATGGGCGATGCGCCGAGCTCGTCCTTTATGACGCAGACCCTGACGCAGATGCTCCCGGCGTCGGCCGCTAGCGATGCGCCACCCATCACCATCAGCGACTCCGAGGACGACGATTCCGATGGCGGGGACATGGGCGGCGACATGGACGTCGTTGCCGGTGGCAGCACCGAGGGCAGGGCACCGTCCGTCGTTCCACAGACCCCCACCCATGTCAGGGATCCCGCGCGCACTGCTGTGGCGGTGTCTCCGGCGGTGCTCTCGCCGAACGTGCGCATGCTGCTCAGGAACAGCAGCCCCCTCGGCGTCCGGCGGTCCCCGCTAAAGGCCAAATCGACCAACTCAAGCTCGGCGCCGCGGAGGTCGCTGCAGCAGCGGGCGACGACAGAGGCTGCGGTCTCGTCGCCAGAGAAGAGGAAGCGGAACCCGATCCCTCGCGACGCCACCATCCCAGACTCGTACAGCACCGGCGGCGAGCTGTCGTCACCGGTGGTGTCCGCAAGCAGCAGCGGGCTGGACAAGGCCGGTGTCTTTGCGCCCGACAATGTCTCGTCTTCGCTCCTGGACACGCCGAGGAGGAGGCCTGATTTCGAGCGCAGCCCGCTGGGGGAGCTGTCGCTGGCCGACCTCCCACGGACACTGCCGCCGCCGCGCCGGCGTGTCGCCCAGAGCGTCGGGTCGAGCCCGCGTGCGCCCGACGAGAACACGACGCCCCAGAGGCCGGTTTCTGTGGCGCCTTCTGCAACCGGTCCTTCTCCGCGCGGCATCCTGCGCAGACCTGCTCGGCCGATAGATGCCGAGATACCAGACTCTGACGAGGAGCTCGATAGCCTGGGCCCGACTCCAAGCAAGCACACCCCCACGCCGAGAAGAGTGGCATTTTCCCCTTCCATGGCCGGGTCGGAGGAGACAAGCGACTCGGGACTGGCGCCTGAGACGCCGACCAGGCCACCTGCCCGGCGGTCTACGCCAGCCACCGTCATCAGCGGGAGGAGCGTCGCGCTAGAGGAGCCTGGCAACCCGACCCCGGTTGCTCGCAGGGCGGTGCCCGACACGGCGCAAGACGACGTGGGGTCGATCAGTGAGACAGATTCAGAGACGGAGCCGCAGGGCCCTGCGCCCGAAACCCCAACGAAGAGGCCGAGCCAGGGGAACCGGGCGCGGGGGACAACGAGCTCTGTCAGCAAGACGACAAGGGCTGGAAACCCAGTTCCTCTAGACGCCGAGATAGGAGACTCGGACGTGGAACCCGACAGCCCAAGTCCGATGCCCCAAAGGACACTGCCGGCCACCCGGACCATGTCTACGCCCCCGCCCCCGCCCCCGTCTGCTCGCCGGAGCTTGCTCCCGGCCAAAGAGGGGCAGCAAAGCCCGATCGGTCTGAGGGAGCACCTTGGGTCTTCGTCTCCTGTGCGTGAAAACGCTGCTATCGATCTCAGCTCCGACCTGCCTTCATCGGCGGCCAACCCCACCGAGCACCCGGCGGAGATCCCTACGAGCGATCACGGCGATAATAACAGCGAGGACACGCCCCTTTCATCGCCCGCCGTCGCCGCCAAGCCTTCTCCGGTGCGCCCGCCATCGCTCCGCACCCCGCGAAAGACGACTCGGGCGCAGACCCAAAGACACACGCAGAGACACACGCAGTACCAGACACAGGGAGGGTACACGCAGCTCATGGAGAGCCAGCGGGTGCCGATGGAGGTGCTGCGCGAGATGCCGGCAGCGACGGAGCGGTCGGATGTGATCCTGACGATGCACCCGAGCCGGGCGCAGGAGGTGGTGGACGGGATGCGCAACCACGAGTTCAGGGCGACGCGGTTCCCGCGCTCCGTGGTGCGGGTCTGGATCTATGTCGGGCGCCCGGCCCAGGAGCTGCGCTACATGGCCACGCTGGGGCCGGCGCGGATCAAGGGCCAGATCGACCCCAACACGGGGCTGGGCAACGCCGAGTTCAACGAGGGCAAGCGCATGGCGGGCGGCGTGGCCAAGTTCGCCTACGAGCTCGCGGAGGTCTACGAGCTCAGCAACCCCGTCTCGCTCGACCGCATGCGCGACAACGGCTGGACCGAGGGCCAGGACGAGCGCAACCACAAGTTCCTGCCGCCGGCCGTGGTCGGGCAGCTGCTGGCGAACCTGAGGTGTTCGCTGTTTGACGACGGGCAGCAGCACCGGTTGGAGGGCGACGACGACAACGACGGCAAGGAAGACGCGGTGTCTGACGGGGAGGAGAACAGGCCGCCGCCCGGGACGGCGGGAACGTCGGCGAGCGGATCCATCTCGCAGCAGGTCGAGGCGCAGATCCACAGCGACATTGCACACTCTACGCAGTTTGTGTCGGAGGCCGGGCAGGGCGGAGGAGAGGATGAGGTCATACCGTCCAGCCAGGAGGCTACCACCACCACGGCGGCCGCGGCCGCCCGCACCCCGGTCAGGCGTGGGCTGCGGCGGAGCTCGAACACTAAAGATGTGCTTGCTGCGCAGCCGCCACCGCCGCCGCCGCCTCAGAGTGCCGGCAGACGCGCGTCGCAACGCCTGCAGCAGCAGCAGCAGCAGCAGCAGCAGCAACAACAACAACAGCAGCAGCAAGAGCAGCAAGCAGTGAAAACACCAACGGTGACTAGGAGCGCCAAGAAGAATGTCTCGTTCTCGCAAGCCACGACGGCAAGCCAGCCCTCAACACAGGCGACGATGCAGCCGTCATCACCGTCTCAGCGGCTGCCGCCACTGCCACGGTCATCATCGCGCGGTGGTCGGAAGAGGGGGTCAGCGCCAACGCAGCAGCCCATCCTGATCACGTCGGACAGCGTGGGCGGAAACTCGATAAGGACGCGGCGGCGGCCCCAGGGCGAATACGACCCGTGCGAGGAGGTTGACCTGTCCGCGGGCGGCGAGAGCGAGTCGTACAACCTCCAGTCGATCGCGTCGTCGTCGCAGTTCTTCCTGCCAGAGAGCCTGCTGCGGGAAGAGGCGCGGCAGCCGCCCATCATACTGGACTCGGAGGGCTCCGACTTTGAGGAGGGACTTGTATGAAGCTCGGTGTTTGAGGGAGGGGGATATTGTGACGGTGGTTTTTACACGCCACGGGTGGTGATTGATGAGAACAAAAAAAAGAAAACCCCTTGATGTAAATATTAGATGGATTGTTCAGGCTTTCTTTGCGGCTCTCCATCAGAGTTATGTTTGTATTTTTTTTATTTTTATTTGTTTAAGGCGTGGATGGGACGGACGACAGGGGCATTTGGTTAGGCAAATTGGATTCAGGGGAATTCAGGCTGTTGCTACATAGGTCTGGAACTGGGTGCTCGTGCCGTCGCTTGCTCCGCAGCGAGGCGCCGAAACAGACAAAGGCTTTGAAACTTTGAGCCGAGGCCGGGAGTTTATGCCAGTGTAGGGGTCCAAGACGGCAATCCGGGTGAAGCGGTGGCTGACGGGCTTGATGTCTGTTTTGCTGGCTGTCGAGACCAAAAAAAAAAAAGGGTGATTGGTGCAGCTGGCGCTGGATTTGATTTTGGTGGCCAGGCGTGAGTTGAGTTCAGGCTGCCACAGCGCAGGCGAGCCCAGGCCCCAGCCCCAGCCTAGCCAAGGTGGCCCACCCACCCAGCTCCAGCTCGCAGGCCAGCTTGGGGCAGCGCACAGACCGGCGGGGAGCACCAGCGCAGCCAGCCCTGTGCAGCGGGCAGGGGCGGGAAGGGAAAGGCACACACACACGCACACAGTGCAGGGACTGTGGCCCGGGCTGGCTGGACGTGCATTTTGGGTGCTGGTGCTGGTGGCTGCCTTCTGTGCCTTGCGTGCCTTTTGGCTGTCCGTGTCTGTCTGGTGCTACCTGGCGTAGCTGCAAGCAAATCCTGTCTGGCGGCTTCAGCTCCATCAGCATCACGAAAAGCCTCAACCTCGGACCCGACCCAACACAAGCCAGCAGCCAGCAGCCAGCAGCCAGCAGCCAGCCCAACCCAACCCAACCCACGAGGCCTGGGGCTGCGCTGCCTGCCCTCCCCAAAGGACCCCAATTGGCCCGTCGCCGCCCGCACGCCCGCCCGGCCCAGCCCAGCCTCCCCACCCACCCCAGGCGTGACGAAGCCGTCCTCAAAGATGCCTGGTGCCTCCCGCTCGCCATCGCCGCAGCCGCTACACTCGTGAACCGCCCCCCATCCCTCGCGACGACGAGCAGTCTCGCCCCCCCGGCTGCGCCGCCCACCATGGCGTCGAGGGCCGAGAAGTTCGAGGATGAGAAGCGCCGCATCATCGAGAGCTGCTTCGCGCGGCGGGACGAAGACGGCTCCATCCTCGAGACGTACATCACGCACATCCGCATCGTCGAGTACTCGTCCCACCCGACGTCGCCGCCGCCGCCCCAGGCCCGCGGCCCGCAGTCGGAGAAGCCGCGCGTCATCATCGTCGCCGTGCGCAAGTCGGGCCGCGTCCGCATGCACAAGTCCAAGGAGAATCCCAACGGCTCCTTCTCCATCGGCAAGACGTGGAACCTCGACGACCTGTCGGCCATCGAGGCCTACACGGGGCCCACCGCCAGCCCGGACTACCGCCAGTGGGCCGGCGACGTGGGCTTCACCGTCACCCTCGGCAAGCCCTACTACTGGCAGGCCCAGACCGACAAGGAGAAGAAGTTCTTCATCGCGAGCCTCATCAAGATCTACGCAAAGTACACGGGCGGCCGCACCCCGGCCCTCACCGGCTTCGACCCTCAGGAGCAGGACCAGGTGGTGGGCAGCGCCCAGCGCCGGCCCGGCCAGCCACCCCTGCAGCAGTTCTCGCCCCAGCCCAACAAGACGAGCAGCGCCCCGGCCCCGGCCCCGGCCCCGGCCCCTCTGCCGAGCCGC
>PYSQ01000236.1:0-21546 GCA_003049435.1 Nakataea oryzae
GGAAAGAGGTGCGCATCAGGCTATTTACAGCAGCAAGTGCATTCATTAGAACTCGAGTAGATGGCAAGGCCCACACCCACCCACCCACGTGTGCTGGTTGGACAAAGGCAGACCGGGCATGCTCCCATGGTGTGTGTGTCTGTGTGTGCGCGTCTCTGGAACATCAGCCCGGCCTCGAGGACTTGGAGTGCTCCTCGTAGAACTCGAGGGTGAGGGCGGCCAGGAAGCCGGGGATGCAGCCCTTCTCGCGGACCCAGAAGCGGATCTGGTCGTCTATGCGCTGGGCAAAGGCGCTGCGGGGCCCGCCGCCGACCTTCATGGTGCCGCGCTCGCCGTCAAAGACGATGCTGTTCTCGTGCTCGTCCGACTCGGACGGGTGGTAGACGCTCTCGACGCGCATCTTGCCGTTCGGTATGAAGGTGACGGTCCAGCCGAGGGTGCTGAAGATGGCCTCCTTGAACTCGCCGCTCTTTGCGGCCCAGACCTCCTTGAGCCGCTTGCTCGTCTTGTGGGCGCTGGCGGCCTCGGCCTTTGCGTCCTCGACCTCGCGCCGGGCCGCGTCGAGGGCGCTGAGCGGGACGGTGCGGAACGAGGACGCGGCGCCCTTGCGGGCCACGTGCTCGAGCAGCTCGGCGTTCTCGCGCTCGAGCGCCCGCAGGCGCGACGCCTTGACGGCCTCGTGGTCCGACGTCGGGTTGGACCGGAGCGAGAGCACGCGCACGCGCGACGACTCCTTGGCCGCCGCGAGCTGCGACCGAGCCACCCGGAGCTCCTTGTCGGCCAGCCGGTGCGACTTTTGCAGCGCCGCCAGTTCCTCCTGCAGCTTGCGGTTCTTGCGGGCCAGCTGGCCCAGCTGCTCCGACTGCGCGGCCGAGGGCGGCGCGCTGTTCTCGTCGCTCTCGCGCGGGCGCTTGGTGCCGGGCGCCGGCGACGAGGACTCGAGCGAGGACATCTCCTGGTTCAGACTCTGCACCTCGGCCTTGTACTTGTCCACAAGCTCCTCGAGCTGCTGGATGCGCTCCGCCTTGGCCTGGTCAAAGTTTTCGGGCTGGAAGGCAATGTCCTCGGAATCAAACGTCTTGAGCTGGGCCCGGAGGTACTCAACCTCCTTAACCGCGAGGGCGCGCTGGCGCTCGAGCCGCAGACGGCCCTTGTCTGCCGGCCCGGCCGCTTCGGCGCGGGGCATGGACCTGAGCTTCTCGACCTCGGCGCTGAGCTCCGCCTTCTCCTCCTCGAGCTGCCGGATCACCTCCTCCCGCTGGCCGAGCTCGGGTTCCAACGAGCCCAGCTTCTCGGTCAGGGAGGCCGAGTTTAGCCGCTCCTGCACGAGGGCGCGAGCGACAGCCTCGGGCGAGTCAAGCTCGGACTGGTCGTCCGAGAGGGCCTCGTTGTGCAGGTAGGCGGTCCAGGCGGCGCGCTCGTCCTCCAGCCTCTGGCGCTGGATCCGCGCCTCGTCCAGCTCGGCCTCGAGGTCGGCAGAGAGCTCCAAGCGGCGCTGCAGCGACCTCTTCTCCTCCTCGACGACCTCGACGGCCCTGTGTGCCTGGCGCAGGCGCTTGAGCTCGATCAGCTGGTCGCGGTTGGTGGCCTCGAGGGCGCGGATGTGCTGGACCTGCTCCGTCAGCTCTCGCCGGATGACCGCCATGGTCTCTGCGTCACCCGTCTGAGCCTTGAGGCGGAGCACGTCGGCCTCGAGGTTGCCGATGATGGCGTCCTTCTCGGCCAGCTGCGCCCTCGCCGTGGCCAGCGCGGCCTCGCGCTCCTCTGACTCCTCGGCCTGCTCGCTGGCCATCCTCTGCGCGTTCTCGGCCTGCTTGCGCAGCTCCATGGTCTTGCGCTCGGCCATGCGCGCCTCGCCGTCGCGCGCGGCGCTCAGGTCCTGCAGCTGGTCGCGCAGCAGCATGGCCTCCTCCTCGGCCTCGCGCGCGCGCTTCTCCAGCGCCCGGGTCTTGTCGTCGCCATCGGACCGCATGCCGTCGAGCTCCTCCTGGAGGGCCTCGACGGACCTGCGGGCGGCGTCGCGCTCGGCCTCGGCGGCCTGCTTGAGCTTGAAGTCCTCTTCTGCGTGGCGGCGGACGTCGCGCAGCTCCGAGTCGTGCTGCAGCCGCAGCATCTCCTTCTCCTGGTCGTAGGCCGAGACGCGGTAGTTGAGGGCGCCGAGCTCGGCCTTGAGCTCTTCAATGCGGCGCCGCTGCGTCTCGTACTCCTCGGCGTCGGGGGGCGCCATGTTTTCCTTGCTGCTCTCTCTCGAGGCGACGCGCTGCGATGTCGGGTAGTCGCCGCCGGCTGCGCCGCTGATGCTCCGCCGCGGTAGTTGCACGCTGGGCGCGGGCGGTGCGGTCGTCTCCTCGCCCGTCAGGAAATTGTACGTCGGTTGCTGGCTCGAGGTGGCTCGCATGGAAGCTCCAAACTGCGTACGCGACGGCGCCGGCAATGGATGGTGAGAACAAGAGTTAGACAGGAGCGGGCGGACCCCGGCCGGGTTTCATTTGGGCTTGTTTACTGCCGAGAAAACAAGAAGCGGATCCTGGTTTTTGCTTACCCTGCTGCCCTGCCAGGCCCGCGGGCGCGGCGGCCCAGCGGCTCCGGTGCTTGCGCGGAAGCGGCTGGCGCTCGCGTTGCCAGGCCTGTCGCCCGGTGATTCCCCCTCCTGCTCCTTCTGGGGCGTGTGCGCCGCCCTCATCGTGGCCGCTGAAGGTGGGAAAACGCGTGGTGTGCAGGACCGGCGCGCCAGGCTCGGCTTGGGGCTGATGGACCCCGTCTTTCAAGGGTGTGGGTCCGGTACGTCGGCACGTGACGTGCGGCATGCAACCATCCGAGTCGGTTCCGACGGCGTGGGCCAGCAGCGACTCGAAGCCCTCCCCCATCAGGCTGCGAGGCTCGGCTGCATGCGAGCCGCGGGCTTGATGCCTTGTCGCTGGGATTTGCTTATACCTATCTATCGGGAACGCTGGCTTTTTGCGGGCAGGCATCATCTGTCCGTTCATCCAGACCCACGCTTCTCTCCGTCCTTTGTCTGCTGCATCGGCCTCGGTGGGCTGCAAGCGGCTGATTACGTCAGGGCCGTCCGGGCAGCATCGCATTGTGCCTGCCATCTGCTTGCGCATTTCTGGAAACGCTCGCTCGCAGTCGTGCTCTGCGGGTGGAATTGGTGTGCGTGCATGCATGTCCCTCTCGCTGCCCGCCGCCGTTTCTGTCGAAATGCCCAGCTCGGCCAGGCTCCAAGGCAGCCCAGCCCAGCCCCATCAAGCCGCCGTGCGGTTCGGCAACGGTCGGCAGGACTTGTCAGGGGTAACATGCACACAGCCCAAACCCCTGGCACTTCGCGTCACCAGCTCCACTAGCATGCTCCGTCCGCCCAGCCCGCCCAGCCCGATCCTGCCAAGCTTGGATCTAGCGGCTTGAGCTTGCAGTCGCCCTCGAGCTTCAATTCCCGCACGCCGCTTGCAGCCCATTTGCGACGGCCAGCTTCCTCTGGCACCGTACAACACTTGCCCTGCAGCGCCAACACCGGGAACCCTCCTTTGTTTGCCGCCCGAGTCGCCCCGGAACCCTGCTCCTTGTGCACCCTCCCTGAAAGACTGCGCGGCCAGGCGTCGAGATGCTAACAGGCTTGCGCCGCAAGGTAAGCTTGCTTGGCCTGGTGCAACATCGTGAAGACGTCATCGAGACACGAGCTGACCCCGTCCTCCGCACCGCCAGGGCGCCGCCTCTCTTCTACGCCCAACGACCACGACGCGCATATCCACCGCCATCCCTCTGAGTCTCCCATGCCTCTGCAGCCACCCCCTCTGGCACGGATGGCGTCCACTCGTCGCGTCCGCCTCCCGGCCCGCCTCGACCTCGACCTCGGCCAGCGACACCAAAAAGCCCGACAGCCAGGCCACCCCGTCCGATGCCGCCGCCCAGCCCGCCCGCTCGCTCGCGAATGAGCAGACGCTGGACTGGGAAGACAAGGTCGACTACCAGCATGTCGACAAGTTCAGCGATCTGCCGTACCGACACCTCGGCTACAATCAGCACATGATCATCAACGCCGAGTTCAAGAAGGCGCTGGGGGACGTCGTCAAGTCGTTCCAGGCGCCCATCATCTACGCCTTTGCCTACGGGTCCGGCGTCTTTCCCCAGTCCAAGCTCCTCGGCCGCACGCCCGCCGACGACCTGGTCCACTCGGTGCACCCCAACCCCGACCCGGCCATCGTGCGCGCCCAGGGGGAGAAGCCTAAGATGATCGACTTCATCTTTGGCGTGTCGCACACCCAGCACTGGCACTCGCTCAACATACGGCAGAACCGCCACCACTACAGCGGGCTTGCCTCTCTGGGTTCCGGCTTCGTCAGCAGGGTCCAGGATCGGTACGGCGCGGGCGTTTACTTCAACCCCTACGTTCGGGTGAAGGGCGTCCTCGTCAAGTACGGCGTCGTAAATATCGACACCCTGTGCCGCGACCTGCTCGAGTGGGACACGCTGTATCTTGCCGGCAGGCTGCACAAGCCAGTCAAGATCATCCGCGACAACGCACGCGTCCGCATCGCGAACCAGGGGAACCTCCTCGCCGCCATCCGCACCGCCCTGCTGATGCTGCCCGAGGAGTTCACCGAGCGCGAGCTCTACTCGACAATCGCTGGGCTCAGCTACCTGGGCGACCCCCGCATGCGCTTCCCGACCGAGAACCCGCGCAAGGTCGCCAACATCGTGGGCCACAACGCCATCCACTTCCGCAACCTGTATGCCCCGCTGGTCCAGGTGCTCCCCAACGTCAACTTTGTCGACGTCGAGGACCCTAGCTCTGTCACGGCCGAGCACGACCTGGTCCTGCGCCAGACCATGTCGGACGCGACAAGAGGCAACATGGTGCGACGCCTGCCGCGCCAGTTCCGGTCGCGCGTGTACTTTGAGTACCAGAAGAAGTGGCAGATTTCGCGTGGCGACTTCAACCGCATGACGGAGAACCTGCAGACCGAGGATGGCGGCATCTCCTTTGGCGCCAGGACCGGCGGCGAGTTCGACCAGCGCATCGCCCAGGGGGACGCGGCCAAGCGCCGCGAGATCCTGCGCGAGGCCATCAAGCAGACGACGTCCTGGCCGAGCACCGTGCAGGCCATCAAAGGCATCGCCATGTCGGGCGTGGCTCGCTCGATGCGGTACCTGGGCGAAAAGATGGACAAGTACCGAGAGGGCAAGCAACAAGATCCCTCGGAGCATTCCGGTGATGCCAACCCAGAAGATGACGCCAGCGGCCGCAAGACGCACATGGGGTCGAGCACCGAGACCTTGGTTCCAAAGGCCGACGAGAAGTCAAAGACATCTTGATTGATCTTGGTTTCAGTCTCCTTTCGATTTTCTTTCCGCTGTCCCCTTGGATTTCTTTTTTTTTCTTGCCTTACCCGTGCATGAAATAGACGAGCTGTAGCTCTGCATCTTACCGGAGTTTGGGGAATACTTATATTTATGGCCTTTTGCCCACCCGGCTGGTGGTTTTGTGGCCTGGGTTTTTTTCTTCTTGCCTGTTTCTTCCATGGGCACTTCTCTGGACTTTATTCTGCGCCCACTCCTTGTGCGGCACCTGAAACCCGCCGGTATAGCAGGACCAGAGCTTCCCCTCCTCGTCGTGGTTTGATGCTAAGGCTGGACGATATGACCCAGACTGGACCCGAGCTTGACATATCTTATGCCTTTGCCCACCGAAGTGGGCCGTGGTACAATGGCGAGTTCCGCGCCAGCATGTCTTTGTTTCCGGCGCCAAGTTTAGACATTGGCTTGCTTGGCTAGAGGTTCTTTTCGTCCTTTCTTGTTCGCGGGTCTGTGTGCGATCGCAATCAGGGCAGCAAGGCCGCATGTTTTCTTTCGTATGCGGTATAAGCCTTCCATGCCTCGGACTACCCCACGAAACCCCTCAATACGAGACTCTCAACCATATAGAAAGGTAGCAGATCCTGCAAAGTGTGCAGAAATACAACAAGAGACTTGGGTTTTGACTCAAAGTTACTATCTTGACAATTTCGACAACGGTGGTCGAAGCCCATCATCCGACTTGATCTAGGGGATCCCTCAATAGATGGATTCTGGTCCATCTTATCACATGAGGACGACCGTTGTCGCTGCCCAGGTGCTCGTCATCTGCCCGTGTGGAGTAGACAGTGAGAGGCCCAGAGATTGCGAGGCTAATCCCGCGGTTCAGCTCTTCTGGACGCGTGCGCCGGGATTGAGCTCCAGCAAACACCAGCAAATTCACATCAGATGATATCGAGACGGAACTTCCCCCGCGGTCTGACTGCTTGATCCCCCTCAGCCCTCGGCCGATTGGGGCCCTGGTCCTTGACGGGCCGCCGAACTCTCTCTTTTTTTTGGCTTGCTCCCACATTCGAACGCTGGTTTCAGACGGCTGACAGCACCGCGCATTGTTTCTGCCTGCCTCGATGAATTTTCCCCTTCATCCTATCTGGGACAAACTTTGATCGGTTGTACTGCAAAGGTTTTTTTGGGCTCCTATTTGGTATCCCCGACCTTCTCTGCTCCCCTTTCTCCATAACTGCAGCTCCCTCGCAGGCTGTGGTCTCTGGCGATCAGCTACATTATTCAGAGGCAGCACATGACACAGGTCGTTCCTAGTGGTGATTACTATGCCTTGGAACAGTCCCTACAACCCCTACACCATCAAAGGCTCTGGAACCAACTCCCATGTAAGCAAGTCATTCGAGGGTCTCTTCACTGAAGAATCGAACACTCTATTCTGATTGGCTTCCCGATTCACAGGGCAACCGCTGGGAGTCGCGCGACTATGGCCCCTCGGCCCCCAACCAAAACTCGTACCGTTACTCGAACCAGTGAGCCACATGCTGCGTCTTCCCATTCCTAGAGATCAGTGTTCTCGCCGGCGTAGACTTTTAACTGGGCTCGGACCGTCGCCACCTCGCAGGAATGGATCGACGCACTACAGAAACCCCGACTACAGCACGTGCTACGACAACGGCCGTGGAACGGTCATATACACGGACCCTAGTGGACGTTGGCATGATGTGAGCTACGGCGGTGCACGTGGCGACTGCAACCGCAACGGCAATTACGGCCAGCAGAGTTTTTATGCGCCTGAGAGCGCCCGCGGCTACGAGACCAGATATTCAGGCAGCAACTATGGCGGCAGTATCTATGGCGGCAGTATCTATGGCGGCGGCACCCCTGGCCGGCAAAACACCTACGCGCCCCAGAGTGGCCGCGGCCGTGAGACAATATCCGATGAATACGCAGACAGCACCTCCGAAGGCAGCACCTACCCAGGCAGCACCTACGGAGGCAGCACATTCGGAGGTGGCTTCACTGACTACGTAGCCAGCTACGTCGATAGCGACCCAGAAGACGACTACACCCTCTTTGGCAGCGGTGAATCCAGCAGCGACGACGATGGCGGCTCCAGCGATGGCGGAGCTGGTGGCGACGATGGCCACGATGACGGCGGGTACGATGACAACGACGATGAGGACGATGCCTACTACGATGACGACGATGACGACACTATTGCTAAAGCCGGCCGAATACGTAGGAGCTCCCGTAAGTTCTGGTCACCCCGCCTCATCCTCAAACCCAAACGCACATGGCCTTGGCGGGAGTTCACGGAAAGAGCTGTTGGCTTCTGACGTGGCGTGCATGATGCACCGGGCAGGGACGGAGGCTCGCAAAGGGTTCTGGAACCAGCAATCGCTGTCCGGGACTGGGTCGAGACTCGGGTGGTTGGGTGTTGGGCAAGAGCGTGGGGGGAAAGCCCAGCAGTGTGTGGCCAATAAGAGCGTCCCGTCAGTCTGAGATAGCGTTTGCGCGCGGACAGAGATTTGAGCGGTAATATAATATCCAGCAAGGTAACACCTGCCTCCGCGTGCCGTGTCAGGCCACCCTGGAGATGCGTGCAGATGGCGGGGTGAGGGGCAAACATTCCCTGAGGGAGGAGGCGTGTGACGCAGAACGAGTGCGTATTTAACGGCTCACGATCCCCCTTGGACTTCTGTCCATCAACGTTCCCAGGATAAATTCTCCACATCACAACTTTGGCGCTTCTCTCATCCAAAACACCATCATGTCGGGCAACAAGGACTACACGTACAAGGGCTCGGGCACCAACAGCAGGGTACGTAGCATGGCCTTTCTCGTGTTGATGAACAAGGCCAGGATGCCGGATTGTTTACAAAATCCCGCACTCAACGCCACAGGGTAATCATTATTGCTCCCGCGACTATGGAAACGGCTCCAACTCATACCACTATTCCAATAAGTCCCGGTTCTATCACTTCCGCGCTCTTGTTGGCCCCGCTCTGCTACGGGGCAGCGTTTTAATGGAGCCCCATCGTAGGGACGGCTCCTACTATTACTCCAACCCCGACGGGAGCAAGTATCACAACGACGGCGGCGGCAGCGCGACATACACGGCGCCCAATGGCCAGACCTACTCCTCGGGCTCTGGCGGCGGCAGCGGCAGTGGCGGCGGCTCCAGCGGCAAGAAGTAGACAGCTCCAGGGCAGGAGCCGGGGCTGGGCTTGAGCGTAGAACTTGGCCGCTTGGCAGAGCCTTGGCAGGGCATTTCCTGGCTCACTGGCCATCGACCCCAATGGAAACCAAAGAGTAGATATCAACCCCGAATGACGACGTATTCACTTTGAGCCGCGATGTGCGAGAGCAGTGTGTCACCAATGACTGTATTGTCTTGTTTGCATCCCTCGAGACAATCCTCATCATCTATGTATCCCCGTCTAGGCACGTCCTCTGCCTGAGCTCCGAAAGCCGGGTGAGTGCAAAGTCACCCAGCCTGTGCCCGGTTTGACCTCCACGTCTTGCTGGTTCCGTCCCCCACGAACAAAGCCGTTGCTCAAAGCCAGTTGAGCTCCTTCTACTCGTCCACCTCGGCACCCTCGTCGTTGTCGTCCGCGGCCTCCTGCGCGCTGGAGTCGCCGTCCTCCTCAGCCTCCTGCGCGGCAAATTCGTCATCCGAAGCCTCCTGCGCGGAAAAGCCGTCGGCGGTCTCCTCGCCGGGCTCCGTGGCGACCTGGGCCTCCTCGTCCCGCCTGGTGCGGATCTTGCCGTTGACGATGTTGAAGGTGGCGCCGGTGCCGTCCTGGCAGCCGAGGACGCCCTCGGTGGACGTGGTGGTGCAGCTCTGTCCCTTCTTGAGCTCGACGCCCTGGGTGTCGGTGACGGGGGTCCCGGGCGGGACCTTGAGGGCGCGGGCCTCGACGATGTCGCCGTTGTGAAGGGCGGTGGGCAGGGCGGCGGCGTAGGCGACGAGCCCGAGGAAGACGGTGACGTGGAACCTCATGGTGAATTTGGTTGAGAGAGTGGGTGGGTTGGTGTGGTTGGGGGGTGGTTGTCCTCGCCGAGGTGTTTGTATTTCAAGGTATAATAGCAGTAATACTGGTCAAGTCTAGCTTGGGACATGTGCAGACAGTCGGCGCAGCCGGAACAGAATAGAGTGAATAAGATGATGTCCGAGGGAGCGGTGATGCGGATGAGAGTCTTCAGCTGTTGGCCTTCGGGGTGCAAAGTCGAGGCGTTTTATACACCTCGGGAGGGCCCTGCTCAGATAGGATCTGCCGCGGCCGCGACCCTGTTGGACGATTCCCCGATCGCCTGATGGAGAGCCCCCCTGGCTGGACTGCCGTCAACGCCACTCCCGCCTGCCCGTTTCGCCGTGAGATGGCAGCGCGGCGACACGCCGACTGACTCGCATGGCAGCATGGGGAGAGAGGGTTACATGGGCCGGGGAGGAAGAGGGTTGTATGCTTACGGCACACAAACACTTAAAGATGGCCGCCCCAGGGTCCTGGCCTCCGGGGAAGGCATAACCGGGATGAGGCCCCTTTTCGCCCCCAGTGGGTGGGGTGGGTAGCCCAGAACAAGTAGGAGCCCGCCGCTGGAACAAAACCAAAAAGGGGTTTTGATGCAGGGAGGAGCCGGCGCATTAACGACTGGCAGGTTTTGTTTTGCTGCAGAGGCTTACGTCTAAAACAGCAAACAAAACAGCGGCCAGGCTCGCCGCGCATCCCCCCAGACACGACTTAAATAGACGCGGCGTTGGCGGTCTATCAGGCGCGCGTCTTGGCCGCTTGTAGAAATTGTCCCCGAATAGGCGCTGCAGAAGCCTGTGAAACTTGATGGAAGAAGGCCTATCGAGGGGGTGGTGGAGAGGCCGAAAAAAGCCCTGCCCTGAAAACCGTTGTAGCGGGCTGGCCGCCGCACCCACAGGGGGGGGGGCGCGCTGGTGCACAGACGTCGCCCCAGTGCACAGCCTTCGGGCTCAGGGGGATGGGGCGATCGATGGGCGGATTCCCGCATGACAGACGGACGATCTCGAGAAATTCAGGGCTCCTCGCGGGAAGGTGGCAAAATGGAGCAGCAGTGAGTCTGTCTATATCCTTTTTCCATCTGCAGCGAGAATCTCGCGACCTTGGACTGCTCTCTAATTCTTGGGACCCCATATTTGGTGGTCAAAAAGGCGTCCCCTGCTCCGCCAACAACCATTAAACCATCTAGCATAGCAAGAACACGAAACATTGGAACGCTCAATAGGAACGTTTATGTGCATACAATCGCTCGACGTCAACCTAGCAGTTCTGCGACAACGAGCTCGTGCGGAAAAGCGCCGTCGCGATGTCGCCCTTGGCGCCGGGCATCGAGATGCGGAACGAAGTGCTCCAGCCCTGCGCCTCGAGCTGCATCTCGGCCGAGTAGAGCGAGTAGGGCCCGCGGGTGGTGCCCAGCGGCTTCATCGCGACCACCTCCATGTCGAGCCTGGGCCGGACAGTCTTGAGCAGCTGCACCTTGTGCGCCAGGTTCACCACCGGCGCCGCGGCGGCTGTGTCACGGACCGCAGCCGTGAGGCGCAGCGTCATGTTGCCGTTGACGACCTCTGTGTTGAGGCACGAGTCGGCCTGCAGGAACAGCAGCTCGCTCTGGACCGGGTAGGCCCTGGCCGCGCACTTGCCGTTGGTGAACGTCTTGGTGCTGTTGTCGGTCGCGTTGACGAGGTTGATGCGGAAGTCCTTGAGGCCGGCCCCGGCGTCGAGCGCGGCCGCGAACTGGAACCACGTGAACTCCTCGCCGAAGAAGCCCTGCGACTGCCCGCCCCGGAGGCGCATCCTGGTAGCGGGCACGGCGGACCGCTTGCCGGCCCGGTCGGCCACGTCGAGCGAGACGGTGACGGTCTCGGCGTCCTTACCGGTGGTGCGCACGCGCACGCGGCCCTCGAAGGCGAGCGTGGCCGGCGCGGCCGCGGCGACGTCGAGCTTGTCGACGTAGGGCTTCACCTCCTGCAGCTCGATGGGCTCGCTCAGGCGCACGCCGCGAGGCACCGTGTCGATCATGCGCGCGAGCAGGGCGCCGCAGGTGCTGGAAAAGGCGGCCGGGTCGGCCAGCGCGCGCATGGTGGCGTTGGTTCCGTCGGCGCCAAAGACGCGCTTGTCGGCGTTGGCCGTCTCGTTCTTGCCGAACACGAGCGGGTTGACGCCGTCGTTGTTGAGGTACTCGGTCACGACGGCGGCGTCGAACTGGGCCTTTGTGCGGTCGAACGCGGCCGTGTTGGACGGACCCGGGTCGCCGCCGACCACGTCGGGAAAGTCGGCGCTGTGCACCTGCCCGACCGAGTGGCCGCACGCGACGAGCCCGATCATCTCCTGCCGCGTGAAGCCCATGCGGGCAAAGGCGGCCACCATCTTGTCGGTCGGGTCCGTGTGCTGCGGCACCCCCGTCGGCCCGGCCTCGCGCGCGTCGACGCGGCCGGCCCGGAAGGGGATCTTGGGGCCGCCGCACGAGGCGACCGAGGCAACGAGGCCCAGGGCGATGAGGTCGGCGGCCGAGACGTCGGGCGACACGAACTCGAACAGGTCCGTGAGCGTGTGCTCAAAGGCCGCGCCCTTGTTCTCCTCGCGGTCGTACTCGTACATGATGGAGGCGTCCAGCCCGCCCGTGCCGGCGGCGGCGTCGTGCGTGGCCATGTCGTGGAACGCCGTCCGGAGCCATTCGGCCGAGTTCTGCACGCCGGGCCGGTTGGACCCGAAGCCGCAGGGCACGACGACTGGTTGGAGGCGTTGGTGTTAGTCAAAGGGTCAAGCGTTGGCAGTACTGCGCTGGCGATGATCCGAGAAATACTCACGATCCGTAAAACCGGGCCTGATCACACCGCTCTGCATGGCGATCATGTCCTCGAGCACGTCGAACTTGGACGGCCAGGTGTAGGCCGACTGGGCCACACCCGCCAGGGCCAGAACGGCCAGCTTGGACACCCTCGCCGGCTTGTGTGCCATTGTGGCTGTCCGAGGATGTCTTTGGATGGTTTTTTATTATTATTGGAGAGATGCTGTCTGTCCCTATAAACGAGCGTGGGAGCGGTGGTGATCAAGCCTCTTTGCAGCCAGACCCGACGGGACGGCACGCTCTTTTATCTCCCTCGTTGTCGCCTTCCTTGGCTTTGCGCATGCGGCATGTCGAGGCCCATCACGCACGCCACACCGCGAACGGTGGCCAGCTCCACCGCCAGCCAGCCAGCCTCCCCCGCCCTCGTATCCCTTTTCCTGGGACTGGCACGAGCCCGCACGAACTGACCGAGTGACGGCTGGGGGCACGCGTGACTCGAGCGTCGCAGCGTGCATCTGCGGCATGCGCCTCGAGCTTTCTGCTGGGCCTGGCGCCAGCAGGCGAGAGGCGGGAAATCCTTCTCCTTGGCGGCCGGCAAAGGCTTGACTGGGCCTCCCGCCAATCAAGACGAGGGCAATTGATGCCTAGCCGCCGTCTGCTCGTATTTTCCTCCCCCCCTGTCCGGACGGATCTGGGCAAAGCATCAAGGTGGGTGGGGCCTGGAAACGGTCAGGTCGGCCGAATTTTGAAGTGGCAGCCGCGAAAGGAGCCGCGTGCTATAATTAGTCTCGACTAGGCTACCTCGATCAACGTCCTCTGCGCGCCCGCCCGGCGACAGCCCTCCTCCAAAGCCTCCAGGCTCCCCTTGCAGCGGCATCTCGATCACGGCGCAGTCATCTGGGCACCCCCTTGGCTGCACCTCGAGGTTTTTTTTTTTTGTGCGCGCCGCTGGATCGACCCGAGTCGACGGATGCTCCCGCATTCCTGGCCGGGGAGATCTGATTGGCGATGGCGGCGTGCGCATTTCCTGATTGGGCAATGGATGCTGATTCTTTGTTGGTGCCGACTCGCTCGCCCGCCACCAACCGCCCTTGCCAAGATAAATGTCAATGCCATCAACGCCCGCGAGGCGCATAAAAACAACTGCCTCTTGACCGAGATGTGGTGACGGCATTCGTGTTTGCTCACACCCAGCCGTGGGCTTTCCTGCATCCCCCTATCTGGGGCGTTCTGCCAGGTTAGGGATGCGGCTTTTCTGGCTTGGACATGGGATGGCAAAGGTCAGGTGCTTACTTTCGACGGTTCCTGTCTGGCACTCTGCAGTTTTTCTCTGCAGAAGACTCGCCAGCCCCTCCGTCTTCTCCCGGAAGAGGGGAACCGTCCTTCTCGTGTTAAGCGGAGAGAAGACATCTGGGCGCCAGAAGCATACGGTAGCAGTGGGTCTGGAGAACCTCGCCACAGGGGTCGAAGGCGTTGATAAGCGGGAGCTTCTTATTGGCCCGATCCAGGTGCTTAACGGAGCGGCTGTCCGGCCAGGGGGGTCCGCTCACAGCTCGTGGGGGCAGGAGCCACGGGACTGGGCCAACAGCTACCGGACACGAGGTGGCCGCCCCTCCTTCAAAGCCAGTGGGACCTGGTTTGTTGGAGCCGCGTGGATCGACTGCAACTAGCAAATGCTTCTTGCCTCTGGCGTCTGTAGGATTCGAAACGATGACTGCAACAAGGGCTGGACAAAGACCCGAAAGAGCTTGAGCAGGATGTACTGCGCGAGGAAGAGGGCCGCGAAACTCTGGATGAGCCCGTCTCTTGTCTTGATGGCCAGAGACATGGACCCGTCCAGACTGATCAGGACCAGGGTCTCGAGGGACGACAGAGCTCTGTAAATCTGGAGATCCATGGCGTTGTCGGCTTGCTGGTGTTGGGTATTCTATGCCCGCCTGAAAGGACTTTTCATGATTAGATCTAGCTGTAATGGGCAGGAGGCTCAACCCCTCTTGTCTCAGTCTGGGGTTCTAGTTGAGCACACATCAGAGTCTTCATCCCTATTGCCTTTAGTCTATGGCCATTCAACCATCACGCATTCCATCATGCAAGTACCCGGCCCGCTGCCATGGCACTGGGGCACAACGAGGAGGCCACCGCCTTGGTATCCCTATCATCTGCCTCCACACACGGCGCTAATGCAGTCGGGCGCGTTTTGCTCACCGAGATCCCCTGGAGCAGAATAAGGGCGTGCACCCATTGGATACAACCTTCATTCCGAGGATGTGGTAACCCGTCTATTCGGGATGACATCGTCTAGGTCTCAGATTCCCCCAGTGAAGTTCGGAAACAGACGGCACCTGGCGCCTAGTTTTCTGGCCTTATCCCCTTCGTCGGTGACGAAATATCCGCGTCCCATCACCCATTGCCTCTGCATGTCTGTTATTGCGGTCTGGAGTGAACGAGAAGCTGGCCATGATGACAAAGGAATTAAAGGGTACGTGGCGCGCATTCTGAAGATCGAGGCAATGTATTGATTGTCCTGGTGTTCAGTAACCATCCTGGCCAGGAGCCGTACAAAAAGTAGGTACAAATAGAAGTAAACAAAACGCAGCCTGTAGCCTTGAGCGCGGCTTTGGCGCAACTGGCGACCAAAAAGAGAAAACAAAAAAGCCAACGCAGCAAGATCTGCCGGAATGAGGACCTGCACCGAGAGCCATGTATCTAATCCCGCCCACTCAAACATGCTATGCCACAACCGAGGTTGACATGATTAAAAAGTAGTTAAAGAAAAGAAAAAAAAGAACAAGACGCCTCCCAAGTACTCCAACCCGGCCCGCCGTTTTTCCAATACGTAACGTCGTATCCACTTCGATGTTGCGCGCGCAGCTGAACAGGCGCGCTCGTGTCCAACATCATGACGTGATAAAAAAGCAAAAGGGAAACAAACACTAGAACAGCCATGTGTGCTCATGGTTCCACAACGATCTCCTCGAGAACGCGCATGGCCCTGGAGCCCTCGCGCTCGAACGAGCTCACCAGGGCCTCGCACTCTTGCCGGAGCTTCTTCTCCGCCTGGCCGGCATTGTAGTAGATCCACTCCTCGACCGTCATCCGCCTCTCTGGAGATGTGAGATCGCTGCCCTTGGAGAAGAAGCGCGCGGCCGCAGAGTCCAGGCCACCGCCGTTCTCCTTATCGGCGCTGAAGCCTTCTCCGTCGAGGCCGTGCTCCGCAAACACCAGGTCGAGATCCACCTCGGTCCAAGGCGTCGTGCTCTGGAGCCCGCCAATGGTCCTCGGGTTGCCCTGCAGCCGTTTCGAGGGCGAGGCCGTGCTGCCGCGCACTGGGGTGGACGTGACATCGTAGTGGTGCTGCTGGTTGGCGCTGCTGGGCGCCAGGACCACCTTCTTCAGGACTGCGGTGGCCGTTGGTTTCGACGAGGGAGGCTGGTTCTCGGCGTCGGAAGACTGCGGGGACTGCGATGGAGATATGGCAGCCTGTTTTGCCGACGGCGTCGCAGGCGGGGGCGGCAGCTGGCGTGATGCCGATGACGGCAGAACTGGCAGTGCCTTCTGCGCAGGAGGCGACACTGGGTCCGGTGTTGTTACGGGACGAGACTTGGATGTTGCCGCGGTAGCGGAGGCCTTTTCCGTCGCCGGCTCCGGTTTGCGGCTTGGCTCGGCCGTAGGCGGGGACGATGTCTTCGACTCAGCCACAGAGACCGCCGAAATGCGTGATGACTGGCGGCTCTCCACCGAGACCCGTGAAGCCGTCGACTTCTTCGGGCGGCCTCGGCCCCTCTTGGGGGGCGGTGCTTCTTGCTGAACGACGGTGGCAGTGCTCGATTCGTGCACTTCGGAAGCATCGTGGAAAACCTCGACATCGTTGTCCTCGTCGACCTGGTCCGCCGCAAGACTGGGCTCGCTCGCAGGTTCCGGCTGTGCAGCTTCAGGCTCCATCTCGGCTTCTGGCTCGGGCTCTTCGGCTTTCTTGATCTGTTTAGACACCTTGCGTGCCGCAGGTTTCCGGCCCTTCTTGGGAACGGCGAGCTCCTCGGCCTCCAGAGCGTGCAGTTCAGCCTCCACCGATTCGTCGTCTGGCTGCGCAGGGGCCGGGTCAAACATTGCATAATCATCAACCGACTCCCGAGCCGCGCTCTTTTTGGGCGCCGCCTTATTCGCCTTGGGCTTGGCTGCCGCTGGAGGGGCCTTCTTGCTCTCCGAGTCCGAGTCCACGGCCATTTCCTCGTCCGTCAGTGGACGTTCCAGATCGGCTTGTAGCTGGCGCTCGAGCTCGTCATCCGCCGGGTCTTGGGCAGCGACAGAAGCGGCGGTTGCCGTGGATGCCACCGAGGCAGCAGAGGCTTTGCGAGACTTGGACTTTGATGTTGTTGCGGCGCGCTTCTTTGCAGCCGTGGCCTTGGGTCGTACTTCGGTTTCGGCCATCTCGATGTCGGTCTGCGAGGCTGTAGTCACGATGGACACGTCGGGATTCTGGCTTCCACGGGCCTTGGCGGCACGCTTCTTTGGTGCGGGAGCCTCGGCGTTGGTGAGAGCGGAGTCCTCAACGGACTCACTTGCCCGTTTCCGTCCTCGTGCAGGCTTCGGCGGGGGAGGGGGAGGCATTTCGACGTCCTGTGCGTCCACATCCTCGTGGATCTCAACGGGCTCGTCCTTCTTCGCCTTTGTCTTGCGGGCTTTCGGCGCAGGAACCTTCCGTGTCCTGGATGTCTTCTTGCTGGCCGTCGTCATCACTGACGACATCGTCATGACGCTGTCTTCGAGATCTGCCGGCACCTCGGCGATGGAGGTGACATCAGAAGCGGTTGTGATGGTAGACTGTGCCGATACGCGCGAGATCTTGGAGCCCCGTGGAAGTCTGGACTTGGCCACCTTCTTGGGCGGTGCTGGGTTTTTGTTGATGAGCTCGAAGAATGGGCAGTTCGAGGATCGCTTAAAATGCTCGTCCCTGTTGGCATGGTCAGCAGGCATTTGACAGGGTGAGATGATGCAACAAGGGGCGGGCAGAACGCACATGGGCTTGTCGCCGGCCTCCCAGCCATCTAGAGAGAGCTGGCAGTATGCGCAGGTCGTGTTGTCGTCCGACTCGTTTGTTGGGGTGTAAATCCATCCTGCCTCGGCAAGCTGGAAAGCGCGTTGGGCCCGGTTAGCGCGTCTGGAACTTGCGAGGGGTCGGGTCGGATGACAGTTCCAAGCTCACCTGCTTCGTCTTGCACTTCCAGCTCTTCTTGCTCTCGTAGGGCCACTTCCCGGCGAAGGTGGCCTTGCGCGCCTCGACCATCCTGGGATCCCTGGGGTCCACCTGCTCCATGCCCTGACACTCGGCCTCGACGGCGGCAGTGACGGCCCAGCCGCAGTCGGGAGAGTGCTTCAGGTGCTCCTCGATGGGGCTGTCGTCGGGCTCCCAGCCGTCCATGTTCTTGTTGCAGAGGAAGCAGACGACGTTGTCGGGGTTGCCGGGATGCGGATCGAAGTAGAAACCGGCCTTGGCGAGCTGCGCGCGCGGAGGAAGAAGAAAGCCAGTTAGCAAAAGCAGCACAAGCCGTCCGGCTCTCGAAAGCGTCGCGCATGCGGTCACAAACCTCAAACGGCGGCAGAAACTTGTGAGGCCATGATAGCGTCTTGGGGGCCCTGGAGCTGGCGGCGTTGGAGTTGAGTCGCTGCTTGGTCACCGTCTGCGGCCCCAGGAAGGACGAGAGGCGATTCTCGTAGACAATGAACCGGTCGTCCATGGTGACGGCAGGCTGCCTGTCCGGAGACAGACGGATGAGTGGACGCGTCTGATGCAGCGACCGAGACTCGATAGCAGCGCGAGGGGGTGTGCGGTTGAGGTGGCTTCGTTCGTGGAACTCGGGGGGGGGAGACGCTTTCGAGTTGGCGCGGCAGGCACAGGCGAGCTGCTGATGGCGACAGATGGATGTGCCTTGAGAAGCGCGGTGGAATGCGATACAGAGGCTGTGGCTAGTACCGCGCCTGGTGGTGAAGCTGGGCAGCGCAGGGAGGGAACGAGTGCGGGCGGGTGGCGGCGGGTTCCTTCTAATTAGTGCACGTCCGACGCCGCAGGTCGCAGTCGCGATTGTTGTGGTCGCGTTTGTTTACATTGGCCGGCAGGCACAGGCCCACCCGCACCTCGAGCTTGGTCATTTTGTGGGGATGAGCCCCCCCAGGGGCCCCACCCCACCCGCAGCGCTTGTGCATGCGTCTCAGCGACGATGCACGCACGCCAACGCCATTTTGCGCAAAAGCCAATCGCAGCTTTGTTTCCGTGTGGCCTTGGGCTGGTGCGACGAGCCGGCGCCAAGCCCCAGCACCACCCAATTGGACTGGCGGCAGGCGGAGGCGTGCATCATGGCCCAGGCAGCGAGCCGGACTTTTCTCCGCACCGATCCCCGCTGTTGTCTGGTCTGGTGGTGAAGGGGCATGCGGTTCCAGGATGTTCGCCAGGGCGGGTGTTGTTGCTGCCTTGGCGTTGTGACTGCCTGTCAAAACATTGTGTGTTTGCGCAGCATATGTGAGGGGCATGGCTTTGGGGTGCTGTTTTTATTGTGATTACAGATGAGGTTTAGATTAATTATGGCATTCGCTTTTCCTCTGAGAAAACAAGAAACCAACCAGCATAGACATGGCTTAACCTTGAGCTAATCGACGAAACCAGAAAGAAAAAGAAAGAAAAAAACAGATATTTGCCAGGGCCAATAAAACACGCAAAATCTAGACATTAATCGCAGAAAATCACAAACCAGAAACATCACGAGTCGAAAATGGCGCCGTAGGCAGGAATGCCCCGCGTCTCAAGCCCATAGACGACCTTGCGAGTGACGCGCTGGTTGGAGATGATGACGACGGCCTCGCACTTGCCCAGCGGCCGGCCATCGCTCCTCCTCCTCCTCGGCGCCGCGCCGTCCACGCCCAGCGCCGCGTCCCCAGCCGGCCGCCCGCTGGCCTCAAACATGCGGTACGCCATGGCCACCAGGTCCGGCCTGCCCTGCCTGCGCGTGTCGTGGATGACGGCGTCCGGGTCCGCGCGCAGCACCGTGTCGACGACGCCCTTGCCAAACGTCTCGAGCGGCGACGGCGCCGACCAGATGACGCGCACCGGGTGGTCGGGCATCTCGGCGAACAGGGCCAGGCAGGGCGCGATGCCCGAGCCCGTGGCCATGATGATGACGGGCTCGAACATGCCCGCCACCCGCATCACGCCGTACTGCGGCACCCCGCGCGTCCAGATCTGCCGCGGCGGCGACGCGATGATCTTGCGCGTCCAGTCGCCCGCGTCCGAGATGACGACCGAGAAGCCCGTCTGGCCCGCGTTGGAGAGCCCAAGCCCCGACAGCGCCGCCAGCTGCTGCTGGTGGTGCCTGCGCGCTGCGGCCTTGGCCTGCGCCACCGCCTTGATGGAGGCCAGGTCCGTCGCGGCCTCCGCCCCGCTGCCCTCGTCGGCCGTCGAGTACCCGGACGACGCCGAGGGATCGGGCACCGTGAGCGCGAGCGTCGACTCGGTCTGCAGGAACGCGGCCCCCGCGTCGCGAGGGTTCGGGATGACGGCAAACGCGTGCGTCTCCCTCAGCGGCGCGTCGGTCAGCCGGATCGCCTGGCCGTAGTGGCCGTCGGCGAAGCTGAAGTTGAGCTTGACGCAGTGCTTGGACAGGGCCTCGACCTGGACCTCGCGGCGGCGGAGGCGCGTCCAGGGGTAGATGACGAGCAGCGTGATGAGCACGAGGAGCCAGAAGGAAGGGCTCACAACCACGGCCTGGCCGCGCGACAAGCCCATGCTGGGGGCGTCGTCGAACGTGACGAGCAGCACCTGCGCCCAAAAGAGGGCCACGACGGACCATCCCATGAAGCGGTGGACGCCCTCGAACCAGTTGTGCATGGTCGCGCGGAGCTTGGGGTGTGCAAAAACCAGAATCATGACGAGCATGATGAGGATGCTGTAGGTGACCAGGTAGACGTAGCCCCTGAGCGCCGACAGCGCCTGGTCGCGGTCTCGGCCCTGGTAGTCGGCGGTGATGAGGGCGACGAAGGCAATGTACCAGAGCGTCGCCGCGACGCCGCAGCCGCTGTGTATGCCGCCGTACGAGTAGACCTTGGCGAAGAGGCGCCGGAAGCGGAGAGGCAGGCTCTTGGGCCAGGTCCCAAACACGACGAACATGATGTTCACCACGTGCTCGTTGCGGATGAGGAGCGCGACGAACATGTTGGTGCAGACGGCAATGGAGGCATCCTTGTATGTGAAAGCGGAGCCTCCAGCCACGCTGCGGCCAACGAGAGCGACTAAGGCGATGAAGTTGGCGAGGAAGGCAATGGTGAAGATGCGTCGGTAAACGGAGCCAAAGTTCCACCGCAGATACCGGTACACTCGCGACCCCCTCTTGGGTGGGACCGGCGCGAGGTCCTCCTCATCCTTGGAGGGCGGAGGCGGTGGTGGGGGAACTGATCCGTGGGCAGCCGTGAATGTGGCCGGTCCTCGTTTTTCCACGGCGGCCGAGGGCGCCTTGCGGGTCTTGAAGGAGTCGAAGGGTGTGATGGCCAGTGGCCCTTGCCCTTCTTCCAGCGCACGAATGTCGATGGTTTGGCTCTCCCGACCTCCGAGAAATAACGCCCTGGTGGGCCGCGAAATGGTTGAGCTGGTGTTGCTGAAAACGCTGTGCCGATCGAGCTCTTCGAATCTTTGGAGGCTGTCTCCATGCGGCATGGGTGTTGGCCAGGACATCCGGGTGGACAGTCTGGCCGGTGCCATATCTTGGCTGGCCATGGCTGAGATGGAGGGGATGGAGAGGTAGATTCCGAGGGCTGGGGTCCGAAAGCTCTGGTCTGAAGTAGAAGGAGAGCGCAATAGATATTGTGATGAACAAAGATAGAGCTGGGATGGGGTGTGTGGTTGAGCAAGGGGGCGGATTATATAAGAAGCAGTCAGACGATGGGTATGAGAAGCCCGTCGGAAGAAGAATATTCAGAGAGGTGTACAATGAGGACCGGACCAAAGAGGATCAAAGAAGGATCTTATGCGGGATGGAGTTAAGACCGCAGTAGCAAACAGAAAATAGGAGACACCTCGTATTAGACACCCAGACAAAGCCCCACGATGACAATATGAGAGAGCAAAGAGAAAGATGGTGTGCAGCCTTGAGAGCCAGGTGGATGGTGTCAGCAAATATCTGGAGCAGGATGGAGGAGGGTGCAGAGCAAGATATAGATGTCGATAACCAGACGCAGGACCGGCGATGCTTGCAGTAGGCGCGCCAAGGCGGCCGCCAATCGCGGACATGGACCTTCCACACATGTTACCATGGGCTTATTCACCACCGCGCCAAGGCGGTGGGGGCAGGACTGCTGTAGTCGGCGCGAGAGAAGCCACAACGATGGACGGTGGCCGGCGTGAATCACCACCGGCCTGCGCGCATTCCTTTGCATGGTGTGCCTCTTCCC
>PYSQ01000236.1:21554-49118 GCA_003049435.1 Nakataea oryzae
GGGTTTCTCCAAGTTGACTGGCCGAGCAATCCAGGCGACGGAGCTTGCCGCACGTCTTCCATCAACCGCGCCATGGCAGGGCGACAGCTGTATCTCGGCCTGTGCGGTCCGCAAATAGCACAGCCTCGTGGAGGAGGTCCGATATGGAACAAGGTGCCGCGGGAACGTCACTTTGGTGCTACCGCGGCTGGCGCCGTTCCCTGCCAGGCCGGCAGCAAATTAGCCCCGTCTGGCTTGAGCGCCGGCTTCCACCGAAGCTCTGCAAGCGCGCTAGAATGCTTCCATCAGCCAGGGGCGGTACAGGCATGAGCAGCAAGCGCGTGTCGACGATGCAGTCATAGCCGCACGAACCTGGCCGTAGCGAGGCGCATGGCAGGAGGGGCGGGCGTTGGGGCGCTGTCGTACAGACAAGTCCTGCAGCTGTAGGACCGCATGTGCGGACCAAAAAAAAAGGCACAACAAAGAGGATGGGAGGAGTAACGAGAGGACGGCGTCCAATGGCAGATTGCAGGATGGAGGCCTGACGGCGGCCGTTTCTTTCACGGATGCGGGACTGCGCCGCTGGACGGCACGGGCGCGACGCCATGCCAGCATTCGGAGCCTGGGAGATCCCCGCCCTGCCTCAACTCTTGGCTGCAGCGGGCGTGTGCCGTGAAGATGCTCGGCCCTAGAGGCTTGGTTCGGAGCTTTCCATGCTGCAGGGTTTTTAGGGCCACTGGCGGAAAGAAGAAGGCAGGGGCGGATGATTCTACGCCAGGCCTGAAGCTGTCATCATGTCGACGGGCGCAGGAAACTAGTCCGGTTAGCAGACCAGTCGTTGTTTTGCGCCACAATCAACTTTCCGACCACAAAAGGTCGCCGCTAGCAGGGGACAGCAATATGCTGGGACGGCTTGCAACCTCAAAAAAAGATCAAGACCGAAGCGGCATAGTTCCTCATGTGCGTCCCGTACTATGGGAACGACGGACCCGTGCACGCCAAGTCTAGCACGATATCAGATAGGGCATGTTTGGGGGGTGAGTGAGGTGTATGGGCTGGGGGGAGGGGAGGTCGACAGAGGGGCCGACGGGACTGGTTGCAAGGAGCCAATGCTACGTTGAATGGGCGGACGCTCCGGGCGACGCGGCCTCGTCGACGCTGCACGTTACTGGCGCCTGGCGCTGCAGCAGATGGCAGCTGTCGGCGGCGCAGTCGGCGGTTTGGAAGTGGCGCCTCTGGAAACGTGCAGTGGCTGGCAAGATTTCTCAAGCGACGTAGCGGTCCAAGCTGCCCGGCATGTGAGCATGGCGAAGCTCCGGGCGGGTCCCTGGACCGAGCGAGTGGCTGCCCCCCTGAGGATGACGTCCAGGGGAGGCTGCTTGGCTGGCCAGGGATTGCTTTGGTTGAATTGCGGACTGAACCGACGCCGAAGGCTGGAAAAAATGGGTGCTGACGTGCCCTTGCATTTACCTCTGCAGGGTGCACAGCTAGGCAGCGACCCGGCCGTCGGCACTGAGATGGGCCTCGCAAAGCCGCCGGCGGCTGCGAAAACGAAGTCTGCTGCTCGTTCGCGCTGGCAGCGAGAGCTACAGTAGGCTGGCCGCTAATGTGTTTATTCTTGGAGATGCCGGCGTCGGTTGACCGCCCGAGGGCAGGCAGGACCCCAAGACCGCACGCGACGCGGGAGAGACTCTGGCCACATGGACAAATTAGTCCAGTTCCATATTTATCCATCGTCGACACCTTGCGGTGAACAGCATTGAACCGTGGATTCCGGATGCTCCTCCGCTGACAACGGGAAAACATGGAGAATCCCGAGGTGGAAGATCATCTCGGCAGCGCCAACCGGCAGGGGACGCCCTCGACTCGAAACTCGGCCGCATCCCCAAATAAACGCCCAGCTCGGCTAGGTCACACCTTGGTATCGTCATCAGCTTGCGCCTATCGCGATGTCTGTCTTCTCGAATATCGGCCAAAAGCCCAGGCGGCTCAGCGGCTCATTTCAACCCCTGGCTGCCGTTTCCCCTGGTCCCCCTGGTTTGTGCGTTTCTCAACGCCACACATCCCGTGTTGCTCCCAAGATTGCAGCCTGTGGGCGCTGTGCCACATCCTGGACTGGACTGGGGGCCCAGCTTGAGCAGCGCAGCAATCCTGCTTTGACTTTGCTAGCGCACCACCAACACCACTCATAGTTGAGCCTGGATAGGGCTGAGGGTGAAAGGGACGCTCGCACGCACATCTCATAGGCTTAAAAAGTGCACGTCTTCGGACCATTTGCTGCAGACCTTTCCTCTTTGGGTCAAGGCTGGACCGCTGCACCTTGCCCAGCCACCAAGTCTTCCTCGAGGATGGTGTGGCTGTTTTGCACAACCTGGCATTCACCGGATTTTCCAGTTGCACCCGGTCGGTGAATGCTGCCTTTTTTTGCACTTGAACGTGTTGGGACGTTGCAGGAAATCTGCCGTACTACCTTGTTCCACCGGCCTTGATCCGTTGCCGGTGGCGCCGTCTTACTGAGGGCGCACGCCGTATGTGCCGTCGTGAGCATGGGCTGGGTTTCGAACCGTCGTCGCACATGAATCTACACGGATACGCATGCCTGGAACAAGATCTGATTCATCAACAACCTATAGCTGTCGTGAAGACGCCTGGTTGAGGTGGAGTTGGACCGAAACAGAGCGAGAGAAGAAATCGCAACGCCCGGAGAGCCCGATCCTTGCGGATGCGGCATAAGCAGCCGGGGGTCTCAGCGTCTCATCCTCGTCACTTGATAGGCTGCCGTGGAGGCCGGCGCGTCTTCTGCAGTAGGTAATCTCCTCCCCCCAACGCCTTGTACACCCCGTACAGCCCGCGGACTGGCCACACCCTGAACAGGCGATTCTTGACGCGCGCGGACCGCGTCGCCCGCGCCGCGGCCTCCTCGGCCTCGACGTCGACCCTGACCTTGTCGTAGACGCTTGGCAGGTACGTGGCGCCGTACCTCTGCCTGAGGGCGTCGTATGAGGCCCGGTCGTAGTGCGCCCAGAACTCGTCCTCGGTGTAGAAGGCCTGCGCGTACAGCCACTTCTTCCCGCCGAGCTCGGCCACCTTCGCCTCGAGCGCACGGTTCAGCCGCACCACCTCGCGCCTGTCGCGCGACGGCAGCGGGCCCCAGACGCCAAAGTTGAGCAGGTCCGGGCAGGCGTCCGGGCGCGCGAAGCCAGAGTGCAGGCCGTGGGCCGAGTCCGGGTCGTCGCGCCGCAGCCGCAGCGGGCACAGCCAGAGCGGCAGGATGCCCCCCATCTCGGCGGCCAGCCACGCCGCAAAGGCCGGCGCCGCGTCCATGGGCACGCCGACGTCCTGCGTCATGTAAAAGTCCGACAGGCCCGACTTGTGCAGCGCCCGGTACATGACGCGCGTGTGCATCAGGGGGTCGAGGGCGAGCCGCGTCGCGCGGTTGAAGGGCGTGTGGAAGTACTTGAACGCCCACCGCGCGGCCCAGAAGCCGCCGCGGTCGTACCGGAAGAGGTAGTCGGTGAGGGGGATGTAGTCTTTGACTATAACGCTGTCCTCGCTTCCTGGACCGGTTTTCTTCAGTCGCGGGAGAGCGTGCCTCTCCACGTGTATGTAAAACCAGGGGTCTCTGGCCCGGCTGAAGCGCTGCTCCGACGAGTCCTTGGGGACAGCATCGACCATGCGGCCTGCGCAGACGACGACCGCGTCCGGCGAGTACGCTATGCCGTCGACAAAGTCGTTGTCCGCCCTCGCCGTCTCCACCCGGATCTTCCGGACGGCGTCCGCGACGCCGCGCGCCAGGTGGTACTCGAGCTCCACAAACGGCCTGGCCGCGACGAGCCGGATCTCCAGCAGGGTGACGACCCCGAGCGTCCCGAAGGCCGAGGCGGCGCCCCAGAACAGGTCGGGCCGCTCGGTGCGCGAGGCGCGCGCGACGACGCCCGTGGGCAGGACGACCTCTATGCGCACGACGGTGGCGTCAAAGGCGCCGTGGCGGAACGAGCTGCTCTCGCCCGAGGTGCCCGAGAAGCCGCCGCCGGCCGTGATGCCGGGGAACTCCATGACGACGGGCGGCACCAGGCCGCGCGCCAGCGTGGCCGCCACCAGGGCGTCCATGGGCACGTTGGGCTCGACCACGGCGGTCCCGCTGCCGCCCGCGCCGTCGTCGCGGTCGACCGACAGCACGCGGTCCAGCCGGCTGGTGTCGACCGTGTTGTCGGCCCGCCTGTCGGAGCGCCGCGTGCTGTTGGTGGAGCCGTGGTAGATGCGGAACGGCTGCGCGCGCGCCGCGAATTGGCGCACGCGCGAGGCGATGGCCGCCACCGCTTGGTCGTGGGCCTCCATCTGCATGGGCTGGGTTTAAGTGGTGCAGAGCGGCTGGCGATGGCGAGAAGCAACAGCTTTGGTGTTGCTTTCTCGTCCAAGCTTGCCTCCCACGCAAGGTTATTGGGCTAAAGCTTAGGCCAAGCAGAACTCGCCGTCACTGTGGGACCATTCACTCAGCATGTCGGTACCCTGAGCCTTCGTCAGCACCCAACCTAACAGCCGCGATTGGCACCCACCCTCACATACGCGATTGAAGGAGGTATCTAAGCAAGCAGTTAATTGACGTGAATTGGTTGCGAAGCAGAGGCCTTTATTCCTTCAGATTCTCGTTTGGCGTTTACAAAGGTAGTTGGAATATCTCAACCCTTGGTTCATCAGTAGGAATGTTTCATGTGATTGTCCAATGTCCATTTCCTCCTCGCCTTCCGCACGTCATTGCTTACGAACTATGAGCCGATTCACCAAGTCTGCCCACTTAACACTGTTCCAGCCTCTCATTTTTCCAAAATAGTCACTCACATCTCCGAGGCTGAAGCCTTGAACGTCCATAATCTTCATCCGTTGGCCAATGATGTCTGACAATTTGCATCGATGGTAGCCGCTATTACAACCGGAACACCAGTAAGGTGTCTCCATCACCAAAACAGCGTCTATCATTCCCTGGACAGTATGTCCTTGGATTTCCCCTCGACGATGTCGATAAGGGAGCCCCCTCTTAGCCATTCCCTTGACAAGACTCCCGAATAGCATTGATGAACATGCATCCGAGCACCCAGCCACCCCGTTCACAAGATCATCTTGAATCTGTTCAATCTCTCCGAAAATTCTGTTGATGATATACTCTCGGAGGGCTTGGATCAGGCCTTTCCAGCACGTTAGTTAATTAGCGAACGGAAGTTCAAACACTACATGACATCGAGAATTAGCGTAATAACCCACTCGTGATGTTGGATGAGATGGGGAGATCCAATGTCCTCAGTAGGCCCGAACTATGAAGAATGGCGTTTCTGGTTGTAGTTGAGAAGATGTCCTCGTAACAAAGCTCCGATGATATGAAGAGCCATAGGATATCGTTCCTGGAAAGTTCTGCTTGGGTTCTCGATGGTTGTGCCAGGTTTCTGATCCATATATCTGCCATGTGATAAACTGCCTCGTGGCATTGGTAATAGTTGACGAGGACAACAATCTTTGCCAGCAACTCCAGGCTTACGTTGCGGGGAACAAGCCGGTTCTGACCATGGATGACGCGCAGCAGGATCAGCAAGGCTTCTGAATCCCAATCCTTATCGCGGATGACAAGGTTTTCCGATTCTTGCCATGGGCCGCTCAACATAGCCTTGAAGTAAACTGAGGCGAGGATGAGATGCTTGGAAGAAAGCCGGAACCGGATTTCTCGTTGTTCCGGATTGTCGACGTTGCTAGGCTCGTCGCCGACATCGCTTTGTACCTCAGCTTCGGGAGGAGGTTCACGGAGCTGGGGGACAGTTTGATTCGGACGCCTGGGGACAGTGGGATTCTCATTAGGCTCCTGGCTGTCGCCCCCTCCCCACCAGAATATAGCGGGAGGTGGAGGAACTTTGTCCAAAAAGTGGCGGTAAGGGTCGTGGGGAGGTCAGTTTAAAATGTAGCTTTATTCATGACAAAGGAGAGAGAATACAAAAACTCTGTTGTTTCCAACATGTGCGCATTTGATCGTACCTATTATATCTTCCGGAGATCTTGTTACCGCAAATGGTTTGTTCGGGTTGAGTAGAATCAGGGTAACATCCCCATCCGGATCAAGCTCATGATCCCACATTATGGGTGGCATGTAGAGCTGTCCCAGATGAGAATCTTGGGAAGAAAGAGGTGAAATGATGGATTTGGAAAAAAGAGGGGAAGCGCGGTATATAGCCAGCATTACCCGCGTGCGCCCGACCTTGATAGTAATGCCTGAAGGGCGGGGCATCAACATGTGCCATGCGGGGTCGGGCTCGACCAACAGCCAAGTCCTGGCTCCCAACCCTGAAGCCAGGAGTGAATCCTGTCTGAATCCCGTGACCCAGCGCATAAATTTGGTGATTCTCACCAGGACCCTTGGTCCCTAGAGCAGGAGCTGCTTGCAATCAACCATTAAGTGACCACATAAGGGGATCACCTGTAATTCCTTTCTTGTAGGTAAATTCATTTCTCCTTATCCATCAGTAAACATCTCGACCACAGCCCTATAAGTCGCATTTTCCTTGATTTAAAAACTCCGAGCCTGGTTAAACAGGAAAGAAACTCTGTCATGAAGGAGGTGGATCCTCAAGGAGAAGGCCGATGATCGGCACGGCTCTGGTTTCCTCTTATGCACCCCTTTCATGCAACGTCCTCCTCCATACATCTCCAGCGTGTCTGCTTAACAACGGTCCTCAAATTGACATTGATTCTTGTTATCGAATCAGAGATGTAAACTGTTTGTTTTTCTTATGCCTCCAAGAGCCTACCGGCTTTGACTAATTATCATCTGTAAGTGTGTACATATAATACATACCAACGCACATCGGTGAGTGGAGCTAACAAAGGCTGTCAAAGACGACTCGGTGCTTGAGAAATAACTGAAGTATCAATGCCGCCAAACCTTCTAGGCGTACCGAGTTCTTTTCTCTCGGTGTTGTAGAGGCTAAGGATATAAGAGAACAAATAGAATCCTCATCGAAGTATCACGCGTTGATTATGGGTCCTGAGACAAGGTGGAGGGCTCCGAAGTCCAAAGTGGGTTCAAGACCCCTTAGGCAGACAATAAAGTACCGCTGTCTTCTGCAACGACTTACTGGAAGCAGTCCTAATTCACGGACGAAATGCCGCTCACTGCCTTCGACATCAAAGGCCCACCTGGAGAAGCTGCAAGGCCAAAAGCCTTAATTATCGTCAAACTTTGCTTACTTTCCACCATGCCTTTATTCCTACCTGATGAGCCACATGGCACACGCCCGTTGCCTTTGGGGACCCAAACTTTGTGCCTGGTGGCGCAACAAACTTCATGATATTTGAACCCCCTTAAGCGGGACATCACACCCAAGTGGCCAAGATTAGCTCACTTGTGCAAAATATTGCATCCACCAAATCAGTGGCGTGTCTTGAGTTTCTATTTATTAGAGATGAAAAGCACGATGGAAATTCAACAATAAGCCACGAAGCGTCACAAGGGTTGGAATAGATGCGATCGCGCTCTCGTTCTCCTCCCGTCTTTGCCTGGCGAGAGATCTTTAACCCCCGTGAATACCCGTGCTTCGTCCACTGGGCCCGGTGAAAAAGGGAGGACACAGCAACACAAACCCCAAACCCCAGAAGCACAATCTCACGATGAACCACAGCCACCCTCCCCACCTGCCGCCCGGCTTCGTCATGCGGAGGGGGCACACCTGGCCCGGCGCCCGCCTGGATCCCCTTCCTCGTCGGAAGTGGACCCCGCCGGACCCGGGCTCGCTCCTGGCCCAGATCGCCGCGCACACGGCCGAGCCCCTTTGGAAGGACCCCAGGAACTGGACCCAAGCCCACGTCGACTTCTTCTGCTGCCACTTTGAGAGCGTGGACGCGACAGCGGCTGTCGAGGCCGCACAGGAGGAAGGCGACGACGTGGCCCAGCTCAGCGAGGCCGTGCCGTCGCCGCGGCGGTCCAAGCGGACCTCGTCCATCATGTCGCTGCTTTCCAACAGGGAGGGAAACAGCGCGGCCAGGACTGATGTGGGTAAAGGAACAGCAGCAGCAGTAGCAGCAGCAGCAGCGGCGGCAGCCACCGCCGGCGCCGAGAAGCCATCGTCGTCGTGGTCAGCTGCCGCCAACCCCCTCGGGTTCTCCCTCTGCTGTTCGAGCTGGGGCGGCGGCGACTCGGCCCCTTTCAACAGGGACAAGATCAAGAAGCTGCTGGAGAGGGGGACGGGGCTCGACTTCCACTGCAAGTGCCAGGTGCTCTGGCTGCTGGTCGGCGGCGTCCAGCGCGCCCCGCTCCACCTGAACCTGTGCGTCCCGTCCGAGCCGCGTCCGCGGCCGTCGCCGCCGCGCTGGCGCTCGTCCCGCAGCCTCTTCACGTCCGTTTTCCAGTGGAGCAGCGGCAGGGACAAGACAGCCAAGGCCAGCGAGCGGGCAGCAGCAGCCAAGGAGCTGGCAGACGCCAGCAGCAGTGCCAGCACCAGCAGCTCGCGGGCGCCGACGCCGACGCCGACGCCGACGACACAGCCCCGGCCGCGCGTCTTCCCCGCGGCGGCGCTGGTCGGGGAGGACTCGCAGGCGGTTACGCTGCTGCGGGCGCTGGCGCTGGCACACGTCGAGCTCGGCGACGTGGAGCAGATGCGGGCGGCCATGTACCCCTACAAGCGGTTCCAGGCAAAGCGCAACCGGCCGACGGCCGCCATCGCGCGCAAGTGCCTGCGCGGCGTGACGCCCGCCGTGCGCCTGCACGACCCGTACCTGCTGGCCGTCATCATCGCCATGGCGCAGGGCCAGGAGACGTGGCGGACGCAGCTCAAGCCTGCGGAGGATCAGGTTCTGCGCCAGAACGGCGAGGGATGGCTCTGTGAGGGTGGTTACAAGGTTTGGATTTTGTTCTTCTTCTCCCTGCTTGCTTTCATTGCCCCTTCTTCCCCATGGTCACTAACCTTTCGCGTGCAGGTCAACCTGATTGTGACGGATTATCGTGACCCGTCCGGCATTTTTGTATACGAAGCGACCGTTCCGCCCAGCCTTCTGGTCATGCTAAGGCACCCCCGCCAGGCGCCATCGACGGCGCCCTCGTCTCCTGCTTGTGGAATCTTGTCAAGTTCGGATCTTCCTAGTGGGACCTTTGTCAAGGACCAGGTAGTAATTAGGTACCAAAAGGTGCCAAATCGACCGGGTGCGGACTTCGCCACGCGCGTAGCGGAGGCCCTTCAGGGCAGGCGCAGGTCCGAAACCCCTGCTGATTGATGGACTTTGCAGGCAGGCGTGGTCAGGGAGCGGGCGTTTAGTTTTGGTAAAGTGGTAAATGCCCATCTCGGCGTGGTGTCCTGGTTGATGTTTGGATAGAGGATACGGAATAATATGTAACGTCCCCAGTCCGCTCTCATTGCCTATAATAACACATTGCTCCCGGCCCGGCATCCGGATCAGAGAACGCCCCCTTTAGAAGCCAACCAGCCACGGACCTCCTCGAGGCCAAGGGTTGTGGTGAAGATCATCTTTCCGAACGCATCGACATCGTCCACTCTGCAATCACGGAGGACGCCGTCCATCGTGGAGGGAGACACGATGAAGAGCTTGCCGTTGGTTTCGTTCCACGTCTGCGCGAACTCGACCGCGTCGGCCGCCTGCCATAGCTTGGCCGCCAGCGTCCAGCAGTTCCAGATGGCGGTCCTAGCCGTGCACGGAGCCGGGTCCACGCCTGTCAGGAGGCGGGTCAGCTGCACAAGAAAGAAGGCGGCGAGGAAGGTCCGGGCCGTAGACTCTTGCAGCATCCACCGCTCCCAGAAGGCCTGGGTCGGGGCGAGTGGATACAGCTGCAGATATTCTGTTTGCGACGTGGATGGTATCGCGTTCCGAACCTGAATTGTCTGCGCCGAGGTGGCATCCGGTATGTCGTCTGTCATGGGGTCAGACGATTGCGGAGAGGAAGAGAACGAGTACGAGGACGAGTATGAAGAGATGTTGGAGGTGTGAGATTGATCTTGGGCGAGATCCTGTATCAACTTGTCCAGAAGCGCATAGGTGGCTTCCTCGAGGGCCTTGGCGGCGGGTGTTGAGACGAACCGACTGGAGAGCTGCCCGGCCTTGTCGTCAAGCAAGTACATGCTCTGGTACAAGATCAAGGCCTGTGTTCGTGCGAGGATCGCGGGGGCAGCAGCGTCGGTTGGCAGCGGCGTGGCCACCAGCGCGCCCAGGCGGCAGCTGATAGAGCGCATGATGACGGCCTGGTTCATGGGGTTTTTGGCGACGAAGAGGGCGCAAGCCGAGTACGCATCCTCGATTGCCGGCGGCATGCAGTCGCGGTATAGCAAAGGGTGCATCCAGGGAGTGCCTGTCGTCTCGAGGAACAGCTTAGGTGCGCGGCGGAGCTCCTCGACGGCGTAGCTAAGCCGTGAGCGAAAGATGTGGGACAGGGCGAAGGGGACTGGCGGCCCTGGCAGTGTGGGTGGGAATTCTGAGAACCCAAAGTTCAGCTGGTGCGTGGCCTTGTCCATCTGCTGGATAGGATCTCGGTAGACCTCGAGGGGCTTGTTTGCCGGAGCTGCAGGTGTCATCAGGATACTGTCCAGGAGACTATCTGCATCCTCGAACATCATGAAGGCTGCGAGCCCGGGAGAGGCCAGCAGCGCATCGGTAGAGGAGTCTGTGGCCATGATGTCTGGTGGCGTGTGACGAGAGTCGATGTCCACAGCCGGGAGAGGGGTATAAGGAGATTGGAGGTCTTCCAACGGGGGAAGGTCCCCCGCATCCTCAAGCGCAACTCCGCCGGCCTGCTTGACTACCTGCTGTCGTCTCTTTCGAGCCGGTCGTTCGGCGCATGTAGGCCCGCTGGCTAGCTGATAGATGCACTCGATCTGTCTGTGCAGACACCTCTGGCACGCAGATAGCCCGACGTCGCAGCGCCGCTTTGCTTTGATGCAGGCCGTGCAAGACTTGCGCCGTGGCGGCGGGTTATCTCGCTCAAGCGACGACAGAGAAATCGACATGGTCGCAAGCCTCTCGACGGACAACCAAGATGCCGCTTTTCAAACTGCTGCAGTGCGGTTCTGGTGAGCGAAAGCTTCGCGTCTATTTTCCGGCGCCAAAGTAAATCGTCAATCGGCAGTGGAAGATGGGATGCGACAAAGCAAGTTCAGGGCCTTGCCTGACCGGAGGAAGAAGGATGTTGTCCAGCCTTCGCCCCGTGGTCAGCCAGACCTGTCGTTAATTGGACATCGAGTCAACGGTGCCTGTGGTGGAGTGGGCCGCTGGCGGAACTCCGCCATCCTACCCAGGCAGCCGCTAGCAATATGCACTGTTTGGCACGCATGCCAGACGTCGGTGGCCTCGAATTTGGGCTGTCAGATCAGCCCTGAACCGGAACAAGTCTGTGCCTGGGCCGTCTTTGAGCCCCGTGCGCCTGGGCAGAACGACTGGTCCATCATTCGCAAGTGGCCGGACTGCCTCCCGTCATTCGCACGCCAAATTCCTGGACACCGCTGAAAAGCCAGCCTTCTCTGGCTTCCACGAGGAGAATCACCGACGCATTTGCGGCACGGAACATGGTGTATGTATTCCGCGGCAGTGGATTCAACGCAAGGGCTGTATATACAGTGACCAGCGTCGAGGGGTTTCGCTCCTCTTGCTTCCTCCATCCCATCCGGGAGATTTAGTTGCTCCTGGCGCCGCCTTTTGCCGCCCGCAGCTCGTCCATCTTGGCCACCCGCAGCTTGAATTCCTCGTATTGGCACTTCTCGTAGCTGTGCCTCTCGTCCTGTAGAGCCACGGTCGCCGGGCGGACACGCAGAGTGTCAGCAATTCCTTTCCCCGGGCAGGCACATCATGGTTTGGGGGACAAGCCCTCGGCAGGCGGAGCTCTTGGGCCGGCGTACCTCGCACTTCCACGGCAGGTAGTAGGTCGCCATTCGGCAGCGGTTCAGGGGGATCAGGAGGTGCGCGCAGTTGTCTCGGTATGCGATCGGGAGGTTGGCATCACGCATCTCCTCGCGCGTCGCCTCTGCACAAAACATCGGGGACAGGCCCCCTGTGGTCAGCCATGCCGTCGTCATTCGGGGGGGAAGCAGGAGGAGGCGGGACGCGGGCGGGCGGGCGTCTGGAGGATCGGATCGGGCGGCGCGAGCACAGGCGTCCGGGCGAACTTACTGCGCGACGGTTCCTGTTCCCCGTGACCCATCTTTAAAGTGCAATTGAGCGAGTCTGCGTGGGCAATTGCGGTTGTTGATCCTCGGTCGTCGTGAGCCTGCAGTCCGCCGTCGCTTGCTTCGAAAAGAAGCTCCACACCATGTTGAGAGCTGCGGCTCGGCTGGAACCGCATCACGTGCGACAAGCGCCCCGCTAGCTGCCCCACCAACGGGCGACGCTGAACTTGGACGCTGCACGGCTGAGAGCCTGGTCGACTTTGGCGAGTTGCAGGCCTTCGCCAGTCAACCACGCCCGCCTCTATGATCTGGGCTCAACCTGCCACAGTCCCCATCTGCTCCCAGATGCTTCCGGCCAGGCAGACGGCATTGACAGTATCTACAAGCGAGAACTAGTGTCAAAGCACAAATCGGTGCCTCCCTGATGATGTTTCGGTCCCTCCCTCGCCAGCACCACGTGGCTTGAGCAGGCTGCAAGACTCGGCGGCGGCGGCGGCGCCCGGTCCATTCTGGTTGCAAATAAACAGAGGCTATCCTTATGCGCCTGGAAGGTCTTGGCGGACAAATGACAGGCATGCGGTAAAGAAACACACAGTCATCACCTGATCTGCCGAGCAATTAATTATGTTTCCAACTCCGCCTTTTCCAGATGTTTGTTTTGAGTTTGGCGATTAATAGCGACAAAGGCTCCTCCAGATGGAAATCTATCAATGCTTCCCACGACCAACATCGTCGGGGGACATGCATCTTCCGTTCCCGACTCTCCACGGCCTGCCTTTGTATCAACAAGCCAAAGTTCTGGGTCGTGTCTTCCTCTTCCCCTCAATTTACGTGATATCCCTTGTCTCTCAAAGGTCCTCGCCACACCCACAATGTAAGCCTTGATACCAGCAGCACGCACCCCTTCCTGCCATCAACATACGGGTCTGTTCGGTTTTGTGTTGGAGACCCAACTCAGGGAGATGATGCGCCAATATAAATCCAATCTTCCATCAATATGCCTACGTGTCGTTATCTCGTCGCCTCGACACGGGGCTACATCACGCTTGTAGACGTTGATCATGTCTATGCCTCATCATATATCTCAATGGTCGGCCACCAGGGACTGTCAGAGTTTACTTGAAGTTTCTTCCTCCCTAGTGATGCACTTGTAGAAGACGACATACTCATCCCTCAATTTCTTTGGACGAGTTCCTCGCCCGGCACAGCAAGATGAAGCCCCTTAGCCAGACCACGGCGACTCTGATCTTGCCATGGACCATTCTACAGGTCTCCGCAATGCTCATACAGTCCTTCAGGCCAGTCCTACCAGAGCTTGCAGCACCCAACTTCAACCCTGAAGTAGGTGCGAATCAGGAGAGGCTGATGGGCAGTGGAACATTCACGCAGCCCATCGATCACAACGACACCGCTTTGGGAAACTTCTCGCAGCGGTATTGGTGGAATGCGGAATTTTGGGGAGGCCCTGGCTCACCAGTATGTCTCTACTCATGGGGAAAAGAAGCGATGATCTGCCGTTCGGACGAATCTAACCCTCCCCATAGGTTGTTCTTTTCAACGTCGGCGAGTTCAATGCCGAGCCGTATGTCGGCTATCTCACAGATCAAGCCATCACTGGCGCACACGCCAGAGCAATCAATGGCGCCGTCATTGTCGTAGAGCGTTAGCCTCATTCCGCTTCGTCCAGACTTGCAGTTAAAATCCACACAGCATGCTAACCGTTTTTTGTAGACCGCGGTTATGGTGCATCAACTGCTTTCGACGAGCAGGACACCATCAACCTGCAGCATTTGTCCCTTGACAATTCCATTGACGATATGGTCAATCTTGCTCGCAACTTGGAACTTCCCTTTGATACCGGCAGGAGTAGCAATGCACCTCAAGCAGTATGTTTTGACCCGGCGAGCGTTACCTGAGCGGAGCACCTTTTGTTGACAACGCTACATCCCAGCCATGGATATTCGTCGGCGCCTCTTACACGGGAGCCTTGGCAGCTTGGATTCACAAAGCTGCCCCGGGGACCTTTTGGGCGTACCACTCCAGTAGCGGCCCTGTACAAGCCGTCTACAACTTCTGGCAGTACTATGTACCAGTCCAGCAAGGGATGCCCCGGAATTGCAGTCTCGCCTTCCAGCAGATTGCCTCGCAGGTGGACAGCGTGATCAGAAACGGTACTGCTAGTGACGCAAGTCGCCTCAAGGCAATGTTCGGCCTGGAAAAGCTCGAGCACAACGATGACTTTGCCAAGTAAGCATCCGAGATCCCGATTTTCCTTGATGATTGGAGCTGACTAAAGGATGATAGCGCGATATCGTCGCCATTGGCGTGGTGGCAATCGACAAGTTCCGCCTCGGGCTATGGATACTTTGACAGCATGTGCGATGCCATCCAGGGGTTTGGGGTTAACCAGGGCCCATCCCCAAGGTATAATCTTACTGCGGAAAATGTTGATGCAGCACAGGCCCTTGGCAACTATGCCAACTGGTTCAGGACGCAGTTTGTAAAAAGGTGTAAGTCTAAATTCCACAGCTTGTGCTCCGTTGGTTACGTCGACTCACTGAAACCACCTGCCATCCATGGCTCAGCATGTTCTGGATACAAGTATCCGGACTGGGAGGATGAAGGCTCTGTTGGCTGCTTCGACACACACAATGCCAGCAGCCCTTTCTACAACGACTGGAGCTCAAACAACACGGCACACAGACCGTGGATGTGGCAGCTGTGTGACGAACCCTTTTTCTACTGGCCCACGGGCGCGGCCCCCGAGGGCGTATCCACGATCGTGCCGAGGGCCATCACACCAGAATACTACCAGCAACAATGCGATCTGTTCTTCCCTGAACAAGGAAACCACACCTTTGGGTCCGACGACGGAGCGACAGATGGGGAGCTCAACGAGTGGACCGGTGGTTGGAACTTGACCAACACCACGCGTCTGCTATGGATAAATGGGTAATAATGCGCACTTCCTCGAGAGCAAGACGAGAAACATAGATCAGTTGGCTGATCCCGTTGGTGGTAGCGAGTTCGACCCTTGGCGGTCCGCATCGGTTTCGAGCGACTTCAGGCCCGGAGGTCCGCTCCAATCGACCCCTGAAGCCCCAGTTTTCGTCATATCGGGCGCGAGGCATTGCGAGGACATGCTGATTCGCAACAACGTAAACCCCGCCGTCGCCGAGGTGCAGGAGGCTGCGATGGCGCAGATCAAGACCTGGGTCGACGAATTCTATGTCCAAAGGGCGGGACTAACGAGACAGCGCTCATGAAGGATCTGAAGGAAGGCTGCGATGCAGATATGTGACCGCGGTAAGGCATTGGCGAGTCCATGGGATGTTTAGTTGTGCGGCGTCTTTTGGCTTGATTGGTAAGAGTTTTACGAGGTGCGATAGCCAGCCAGTACAATAGCACGTGACTACTCGCTGTTCTCTGCTCCAGATCCTTTGTGTCGGGATGATTCATAGTGATGATGGCTGTGTGGCAAGCCAGCTTGGGGCCATGGCCAGCGACTTGACCGCCCGCAGATATCCACCCGCAACGCATGTTGAGAACGATCGCACACGGTATGAAATCAAGTCAAAGTGAGGCGAGGTCGCGCCAACGCCACCTGGAAGCGCCGCGATAGCGCTGGCGCGCCGGAGAAGGAGAGCGAGTCGAGTCACACCCTGCGCTAGTCCCCACATCCCTCCCACCAGTTCAAAAATAAAGACCCCGCCTTTTACCAGGACTTGGTGGCCGCCTCTGTCCCCCTCGAACCATAGCCGGAGGAGACACCTTTGCCCTCCACCCAAAATTGTCGTTTCCCACTCGTCTGGGACCTGCCATAATTTTCAGAAGAACATCGCCAGCGCGAAACACCACATTTTTCAGAGCTCGCGTCTTTAATCCGCCACAATGCCCAAGAACAAGGGAAAAGTACGAGTGCCTCCTGCTGCCGTTGTTTTACCCCACCATGGGACAGGTCAGCTGGCGGTGCCCAACGCGCGCGCCGCGGCGACGACAAAGGTCGGTGGAAACGGGCTGACATCAACGGTGCGCTCCAGGGAGGTAAAAACCGACGGAGAGGAAAGAACGAGAACGACAAGGAGAAGCGCGAACTCGACACGATAGACCTCGAGGACGCGGAGCAGGAGGACCTTGGTATGTTTGCTTTTCCTGTTTGTCGGGCGCATGCGCTCGATGCGATCTGCGCGCAAAAGAGATCGGCTGCTGACCTGTCTATCCTGTTCCCCCTCGCGCAGAATATGCGCAGATCATCACCGCCTACGGTGGTTGCAAGTTCGATGCCGTTTGCTACCGGCCTACGAGCGAGGCCAAGACCGACTGGGGCTCCGAGAAGCGGGTGCTCCACGTCCGTGGAAAGCTCAGGAAGAAGCAGTGGTATGTGGTTGCTTGATCTCAATCACGCGAGCTGCTGGGGTCTTCCAACACACCCAACTAATAAACCACATGTGCGGTATAGGGTCAATGTCGGCGATATTGTCATCTGCTCCAAGCGCGAGTTCGAGCCTGCCAAGGGCGACATCATCCAGAAGTACACCAGCGACCAGGCTCGTGAGCTAAAGGCTGAGCGTATGTTGCCTCTCCCGCTCCAACTGTCACGTCAACAGTAATTCTGGTCCCATGCTGACCGTAGCTCTCTTATCTTTTGCTCCAGGCCACATCCCCCCTTATGTTCAGATCAACACGGCCGACACTGGTGGCGACGAACGTGGCGACGACCCGGGTATCGAGTTCGGCGCCGACGACGATTCCAGCGAGGAGGACGAGGGTCCCACCAGCAAGCGGGAGATCGACATCGACGATATTTGAGAGGGTCGCGTATGGGCAAAATCTCATTTCGGCATGTTCGCACCCCCGTGGAATCTACGGAAAATGCGCAAGGGTTATACAGAGAGATGTTCTCTTTATGGATCCTGTCCGGCACCGGCTGGTCGACAAAAAGACCGCCGCGATGCCAATCCGATTGTGCCTGCCCGCTTCGTGTCCACGCGCCCTAGCTGGGGCCCGCCTTGCGTGGGCTTTCGATGGCTTTGGTGCCTGGATTCAAGATTAGACGGCCAAAAAGCGTGCATAGGTTGAGGCCTGAAGCGAGTTATGAACCACCAGCGCATTCTTTCTGTGCATCACATATTTGCGCCAAACATTGCGACTCGTGTGGAAATCGCTGCAACGTGCCATTTGCTGGATGGATCAAACAACGATGCATTTGAGCCCGTCGGTCGGCGCAGAAGTCAGGGCGGCCCGTAGCAAAATGGCCTCCTGGAAATTTGACTTTGATTTATTGGGACCCCGAGGGCCCAAGACTAACCGGATCACGACAGAGCGATAATACGGATGGCTGGGAGAGGAGAACAAGGTCGGAAAATAGAAAATCGGACGGGGCAATTAAACGACAGGAACGAATCGGGAAACAGAAGGCGGAGAAGATGACTAAAACGTCTTGGGGAGGAAGAAAAGAAGAAGCAAGACCACAAAGGAACCACAAAAGAACCACACAGACCAAGGCCCGAGCAGACCAGGACGGGAGCGTGTGAAGGCGAGACAGCCTAAAGAAAAAGAAAGAAACCAGAAGCCGCAAGGGGAAGGACGGCCCTCACACCACCGCGATGGTGAGCCTGAGTAAAATGAACGACCAGGCCTGGCTGGCAACGCGACACCTCGGAAATGGAGCTATTGACGCCATTCGCGGCAGAGTGGGTCCATCCGGGACCGCCGCAAGCAAACCCCACTGACGCTAAATCACCTCCCCGCCAGATTCACGCAGGCGACGGCCAACCCGCGTTCGAAGCAGGCATTTCGAGACTTGGCGCTGGGCGTGGTTGCTTTTGGTCTTTAGCTGTAACCCACCGCTCCCGAGTGCCGTGTCGAAGCATCGACGCCTCGTGCGTGGCCTTTACTGGAGCAGCCGTGCGGAGCGGAAACCCAGGCACGAGGGCTGGATACTCTTATTTAGCGTCCTTCCTCCGCCAGACCCGGGCAAACTTTGCGCTAATACCGTACCGGCCAGCAACACGATAAGCCCCGATAAGACCGATACGGCGGCATAGGAGCCAAAGTCCCAGCGAACTGGATCCCCAGGCTCCCGAGCCGATCACGCTGCATACCAAACCAACTGTCTCAGCTCAGCTCAGCTTCCGCCCAGCCCTGCCACCGCCAAACCTGCCTCGTCGAGAACCCTTCCTGCATACCGAGAAAAACATCAGGCGCGTCCACGAGGCCATACTTGTCAGCAACTCCCAGCCAGCGGCATCGCCGGCACGTCGACGGCACCCGACCTGCTGCCTCCCCGCTGCGGCCAATTCACACCCTCACCTACACACACGCGCAAAACGATACCGCGCGGTATGCCGCGGGCCAACGACTGGTCCTCCCGGGCCGGGTCGCGGGTTCCGGTCCGTCCGTCGTCGACGGGTGGTCAACAACAGCAACAGCAGCAGCAGCAACAGGCACTCAAGTCGCCCCTGTCACCGCAGCAGCCGCAGCAGGACCAGGTCGTGTCGGTGCTCTTCTGCTGCCTGGGCAACATCTGCCGCTCGACCATGGCCGAGGGAGTGTTCCAGTACCTGACCAGCCAGCCACACTACAAGGACCGGGTCGGCAGGATCGACTCGTGCGGCACCGCCGCCTATCACACGGGCGAGCCGCCCGACTCGCGGACCATGGCGACTCTGAGGGCGAATGGGATCGTCGACTATTACCACTCGGCCCGGAAGGTTGGTGCTTTTGTTTCCCCTGCTCTCTCCCGCACCCGTCGCCAGGCATACATACTGCCTGCCGAGTGGCTGCTTGCTTGAAGTGCGTGTATGTGACTGACCCCTCTTGTCTTGCCGCTCGCCCAACAGGTGAACAACAAGGACTTCGACACGTTCGACTACATTTTTGCCATGGACCGGTCAAACCTGAAGGACCTCCTGCAGATGAAGGCGAGCCTCAAGCGGCTCAGGGGCCAGGACAGCAAGGCCAAGGTGATGCTTTTTGGCGAGTTCTCGGGCACGGGCAGGGTCGAGGTGGTCAGCGACCCGTACTACGGCGGCGATGACGGGTTCGCGGCCACGTACCAGCAGGCCGTTCGCTTCTCGCTGAACTTCCTCAGGGAAACGTTTCCGGAAGCGGTGCCGGCGGCATCGGCAGGGAGGCCCGAGGCGGAGAGCGGCGGCGGGGACCAGCTCCAACAGTAGCTGAGGCAGAGGACGTTGGGCGAGAATGTTATGCGAAGACGCGAGGGGCACGACTACATACATATACTTTTAAGGTTCAAAGGATCTACGGCCGGAAGGATGTGGAGGAAGTAATAATTGAAGGAGTAATGCATAGCATACTACCTACCTAACGTACAGCGGCCGGGCCGGGTCAAGACCGGGGGTTGACACGCGCGAGGAGGGGCGGCAGGGGAGCACGACGGGGAAGGCATGGCCGGGGGGCTTTTTGGGTAGCCGGCCTCGGGAGGCTTGTGCGCACTGGGCTCCGCTGCGGCTGGGAGAACAGGAATAGCGGCCGCTGGCAGGGGCGCTGCATGCAGGCAGGCATGCATGCTGTGTTTATTCAGTGCAATTGGGCTGGCAGCCGGCTTTTGTCCTCGAACTCTTTTTCTATTTATTCTTCTTTTTTTTTTTTTTCCCCTCGTGGTTTCTTGTTGCCGCCCGCCGCCACACTACCCCTCACATGACACCAGGCGGCGCGCACAACGAGACGGAAGATGGTGACATCCGGCCGAAGCACAGTTGCTCGGGTGGACTGCAACGGCTTGCACCGTTTGGTGTGGCCCTTGAACGTCCAGAGATCATCCGCGAAAAGGATTGGGGGTGTCCAGGAATCGACGCCGCCCTCACGCTTGTCCGCAATTGGCGCCTGGGCTGGCAACCCAAGTGGGCTGTCTGCTTCAGCCGCACATGCGTCCACCAGGTCAAGCGCCCTTCTGGCCGACTCTGCGCTCCTATCCCTTACTGCCTCTGGTTCCCGCACCGCTAGCCCTCTGCCTTTTCTTTTTTCCTGCAGAAAAGGCTGCTCCCGAGCTCGAAATCAGTCTCTCAGCGTCCTTGGCGCCTTCTCATTGCTTGTTCGCTACTCTTTGCCTTGCCGGCCAGCCTAGCCTAGGTGCTTGCGCAGGGCTATATCGACCCCCGACAACATACGAGAACATGCAAGCGCCTCCGTATTGTTCAGGCCCGGTTCATATCGCCTGACTTCAGACGTCCATTCGCTCGTGAGATACGAGCTGTACAACAAGATTGGCCGCCGACCTCGGCTCGGCATAGGCTTTGTTCACGCAGGGACAAATCTGCCACCGGGGTCTGTATCTAGCCGACACAGCTCCCGCTCACAATGCCTGCCCTACCGGAGGGATGGGAGTCCGACTACGACGGCACGCGATGGTTCTACCGCTACAAGCCCACCGGGACCACCCAGTTCCAGTTCCCCCAGCCCGGCGACGAGTTCTCCGAGTTCCTAGGCTCCTTCGCCGGCCCCATCCAACTCTCGCCCGAGGAGAAGCTGGAGAGCGACCGACAAGTCAAGAGGAGGTCCACAACCGGCGGGCGCGACAAGAGTCTCGATATCGCCGCGAGAAAGGCTGCCCGGCTGAGCGCAGTCGCTACTGCGGATATCCCCGAGCTTGGCGAGCCCGCCGCGGGATGGGGGGATTCGATGTTCCTCGGCCCCGGCGCCGTCAGTGCGAGGGCGTCGCCGTTGAACAAGGACCCCACGTCACCCGACGGGCGCGCAAAAGCGGCCTCGCTTTCCCCGAACGCCGGACTGCTGGGCGACAAATCCCATGTTTCGCCTCTGACCAGTGCTGGTAGATCCCCTCAGGCGTCTTCTAGCGATATCACAACGAGCGAGAATGCGACGTCTCCGCCAAATGAGCACGGCGCCGACAACCGAGCGCCCAGACCGGCGTCTTCCGTCTCGGCCGACGGGTATGTCATGGTGTCTCCTCCTTTGCAGAGCATGGTCCGGCCCGGTCCTGTCGTCAACGAACCAGGCAACACGCAGCCAGGAGTTTCTCAGACGGGCTCCGTCTCGGGAATGGCTGTCACACACCCTCTTGTTTTGAGGCAAAGCGCCAATCTTCTGGGGGCGGCAGCGCCGACAGCAGGTCCGACCGCATACTCTTCAGGGGCCGGCTTCGCTGCTGGGGCGGTTGCGCATGGCGCGCCGGGGTTTTCTAGGCCCGTTCTTCCTGGGCGAGACCCTCGGATGCTCCCTATCCTAGACGGGTGGCAGCGCCCGTTTGAGCTGCCCGGCAATGCCACTACATGGTCACCGCTGGGCTCTCTTGCCGAGCTTGCCAGCGAGTCGACGGGGAAATGCTACGAGGACGTTTTCCCAGCACCAGTCGAGCTTCCCGGAAACGACGCGAACAGCGCCGACGCTCGGGTTCAGCAGCAGCCGGCGGCGCCAGTCAGCGGGCAGGCTGCACCGATGGAACTTCCGGTGGTTTCGCCCGAGTCTGCCACAGTCAGTCCTTCAGTTGAGGCTGCCATGGCTCTACCTAGCACAGTGCCTGCCCAGGATCCCAGCCCCGCGGGGAATGAGCAACAACCCCAGCCACAAGTTCAACCAGCTGTGGGAGTCCCCGGGCACCCCAGCTGTCATATCCGCCAAGCCCCTTCAGCCGCACCCACCCACGAACGACTCTCGTTGGCTGGCCAAGTATTTATAGACGGCAGCGTCCCGCCAAGAGACGAGCTGAACTATGTGAAGCGACTCTCTGCTGCAGGACTTCCAATAATTGCTCCTGCTGAGGCTGAAGAGGGGCTTGGGCACGCATCCGCCAACCCCTCAACATACCAGGAAGTGCCACCACAAATACCCCCCAAACTACATTATTCGCTCGAAGAAGAAGCGCCCCACTCCCCATCAACTCAAGCCGCCGTCAACGTGCTTCCGGGGACAAAGGCTCAACACCACAGCAGTTCGCAGCAGCCAAACAACAGCCTACCCCAGAGTCTGCCTTTGAATAGGTATTCCTTCTACCCGGTATCCCGGGAGCCATCACCACAGCCCACTGCCGGACTCGGCGACGTGCAGTCTACGCCCTCGATTCTTAAACCAGCGCAGGGACGGCCGATGCAGCCAGCCGCTCTGAATCCTCGACCGCATATGGTTGAGCCCACCAAATCGGAGTTTCATATTCCTCAGAAGCCTTATATGATCTTCGCCAACAGCGGTCCTGGACCTGCAGCTGTCGGTGCTGGGTTCCAGCAGGCGCCGATGCCCTCGTCGTCCAGCTTCTACCAACATCAGCATCAGCACCAGCAACTGGAACATGACAGCGCGTCCGCTGGGCAGGCAATGCTATACGCGCAATCGGCTGTACCCGTCGGAATGATGTTTAATGTGGCGGCAGCACCAATCATGCCGTCTCCAAATACTCCGATGGCGGCCGCCGCTCCTGGTCCCGAGTATCAGATTATTGATGCACAGAAGAAATACCGAGGAGTCCCACACAACGTGCCCCAGGCCCTCCCCTTTACGGTGACAGATTCTTTGCTCGCAACCCCTGCCGTCGAGCTCGAAGACAGCAGAGCCGGCACCCCCGCTTCCGCGGATAACTCTGCGCCGGAGTCTGGTCTCGACAACGGAACTCCCTTGGCCACGGCAGACCCTCCGACAACCTCGGCAATTGTCGAGGACTCCTCTACAGTGGTGGTCAATGCCATCGCCGCTGAGATCCAGCCATCAAAGCTCGCGAAGCAACCAAATGAGGATCATGACGGCACATCATTGGGTCTGGCGGCACCGACAGAGTCTAAATTGGAGCCCAACTCTGGTGTCATGGGCAACGTGAAACCTGTTGTTGGATTCGCAGAGTCAGAGACACCCTTAGCGGTTAGCAAGGGCGACTCTTCAAAACTTGCGCATCCGATAAACACTGGCGAGGGCATTGCTGTGTTGTTCCCGCCAGAAGAGCCGAGCGTGGTCAAGGAGAGTCTGCCTATCTCCACGACGACCGGCGATATGATATCCGAGAAATCTCTATCCGTTGTTTCAACGATTGCACCAGAAAAAGAGCCCAACGGCCTGCCAGCCGATTTCTCAAAGTCGACCACCAGCGCGGACGCTGGGGATATTGTTTCATCGGCTTCTCCCATGCAGAAGCTAGAGAACCTGGAGGCCACCCCTGGAGAGATCTCTGAGCCTGCTACCATGTCGTCAGACAGCCAGAGTCAGCTGCCAGGAGCGGACCACTTTGCCATTGTCTCTGGTGGATTGGGTGACATAGACAAGCCGCAGGATCCCGACGTGATTTTACAAACCACAGGGAACGACATGGCTACAAGCCAACCTTCCCCGGCTCCTGAAGAAACCGTCTCGAAGGCTCACGAGATTTCCACCGGGACTCTCGAAACCTTGGAGCCCCCACAAGAAGCACCGGGCAATCCGGAGTTGCAACCCGGACACATCGAAAGTTTTGGCCGGCCCACGCCTCCGCCTGGCCCAGAAGGCCCGTTCGGTATCATTCCGCAGTCAAGCGAAGCAGCCTCTCAGACCCCGCCCGAGGCCGCTCGTCGTTCGCCCTCTCAACACTCCATTAGCTTGGTGCATAGAGCTTCTGTATCGTCGCACTTGGGATATCTCCCTGCGGACTTCTCAGGGCCCCAGAATCCTGGCGGGCCGACGCCATCTCCATCTCCTCCTGTGCTGGCTGGACAGCATAGTGCGCCAGGCGGGTGGCAGTCGGGTGCCGGCCCCCAAGGAGCCAAGCCACCGCTTCCTATCTCGGTCTCATCACCGCGCCTGGACCAGGGCCAAAGCTCTCCTCAACAGCCATCACCAGTATCTCTGGTCGGTGTTCCAGCTACCACACCAGCAATTGCCGCTGCGCAAGCCTCGGGCCTCCTCCTCCAGCAGGAGCAAAACCAGCAGTCCATGCCGGCCCAGATTCCTACGCCACAGCCGCTGGCGGCCCAGCCATACGTGAATCCCTCTGTTGGTGGCTCGGTTGCCGTTCCTCAACAGCCCCAGTATGTGCTGTATATGCACAACGGAGTACAGTACGCCGTCCTGGCACAGCCAGGCGTCCCCATGGCGACGCCGCAGCCAGCTCAGCAGCAACAAGTGACGGGTTCGGGAGGGCTCTTTCTGCAGGCCCAGCAGGGGCAGTTGTCAGGCATGCACTCGCCGGCCCCATCGGTCGCCGTGCCATATACCCAGTCTATCTCCACTGCTACAGTCCAAAGCCCAGTGCTGAGCGCCTCTACTTCTTTCCAGGCCGCGTCACCTGTCACAGGGTTCAGTCCACATCCCGCACATTCTCCGGCCTCGCAGCCTGCGATTCCATCCATGGGAGGTGTGGGGCCGGCTTCGTGGGCCCCAACGCAACCCCAGATGCAGCCTGGAAGCCCTCAGTTGTCCCAAAGACGGTCCTTTGTCAACCAAGGAGCTGTGCACAGTCCGCGTGGCAGCATATCCCAAGAGAGCCCAAGAGTACAAACTGCCGGCCCGACATCCGGTCATGCAAGCACTCACGGAAGCCCCACCGCAACACTACAGACACTACCAACAACTGCAGCGCAGCCGCTGTACAGGACCGCATCGCAGCAACTCAGGACGGCAAGTCCTGCACCCGGATATCCACCGGCACAAGTCCCGGGCTCGTCGCCTGCATCCCAGATATCGCACCATGGAAGCGTCACGCCGAGCTCGCCGCCCTGGCAGCAAGGGATGCCGGGGCTCGGCGGGCAGCAAATTCCTGTGGCCTTGCAGCAGGAACATCAGCTTCTGCAGCAACGTGCTGCCCATGCTGCTCAGGGAGCCGCATACGCATCCCCCGGGGTGGCTGCAGCTGCGCGTGTCAACGGCCCTCCCGCACAGCAGCCCACCACGGCTCTGCAGGAGGGATATCAGCTCCAGCAGCTGCGTGCACAGGCGGCTGCGCCGATGAAGATGCTGGACCTGGGTCATATAAATCCTGCGCATCCCTTTCCTACGGCTGTGGTAGGTCTTCCTGGCCAACCCGCGGGTGCCGGAGGACAGGGTGGTCAGCCGCAAGGTCAAGGCAGTCCGGGAGGGCTGCACCAACAGCAGCCTTCAGGCGGATTTCCACCCGGGCAGGCCGTAAATGGTCAGCAGCAGCTGCAGCAACCTGGCCAGATTCAGCACGTCCCTCAACCTCAGCCGCAACAGCAGCAGCAGCAGCAGCAGCAGCAGCAGCAGCAACAGCCCCTAGCTATGCAAAACTTCCAACAGCCAGGCCGTCCCCTCCAGCTAGGGCCGCAGGTCATGCAGCAACAGTCTGGGAACCTTTACCAGCAAGGACAGGTCCAACAACAGAACCCTACGATGGTGCAGGGCCAGCAGGCCACCATGGCATACCGCCCTGCTCCTACGCCTGTGCAGGCACGACCCCAAGCCGGCAGCAGCAGTAGCTCTGGCAAAAGCAAGAGCTGGTTTTCAAGGTTGTTCGAAGCGCCCACACCACCTCAGAACAAAGGTCCGAAGGGTCCCAAGCCTCTGAAGCAACATCCTGCCTTTGCCCAGCAGCAGCAGCAGCAAAGGCCTCCCCAGCAGCAAGTTCCAATCCAGAAACCGGGGGTTATGTACCAACAGCAACTGCCTCCGCAACAAAGGCCTCCGCAACAGATACAACAGATACCCCAGCAGCAGATGCCTCAGCAGCAGATGCCCCAGCAGGGTTATCCACAGCAGCAGATCCCCCAGCATCACATCGCACAGCAGCAAATGCTTCAACAACAAATGTTGCAACCACAAAGGCCGCCCCAGCCGAACACCCAGCAACAGCAGCCCCAGTTTCAGTCCCAGCAGCATCCGCAGCAGCAGTTTGTTCAACCGGCTCAACAGCAGGTCGGCCAACCGCTAGCTCAGCAGCAGCAACCGCAGCAAACGACAGGTCAACAGGCAGTCGAGCAGTTTGTGAATGTCCTCCAGGCGGTACAGCAACAACAACAACAGCAGCAGCAGGTCACCACGTCGCCTCAAAATGCCCCGCAACAGGTTTTCCAGAACGCGCCTGGGCAGGTGCAGTATGCATCCCCAGGCTTGAGCGAGATTCAGCAGCAGCAGCAGCAACAGCAGGCTCTCGTATACCAATACCTGCAACAGGAACAGCAGAGACAACAACAGTTGCAACAGCAATTACAGCAGCAGCTACAACAGCGAATCGATCAACAGGCGGCGCTTTTCCAGCAGCCACTGGATACTCATCTGCAGCCGCAGGAGACCGAGTGGCAGCCCCAGGCCGGCGTGTCTGGCATCCAGATGATCGACGTTGCAAAGATGGCGAGGGCTCTAGAGAAGACCACGGCGCCCGAGCAGGGCGGCGGTGGGGCGGGGAGCACCACTGCTGAGGCTACCGGTGACGGGGGCATTGGCAACTCGAACGACACGACGACCCAGGCCGTGCTTGGCGGCGGCGCCAGTGCCGCCCCTGACACGGCGCCGACGATGGGCGAGCAGTGCTTGGTGCCGCAGCCGCTCTTCTCGAGCGTGGGTCCTGATGGCCAGGTCATGGCGTTAGCCTCGCCCCCGGCGGCCGGCGGCTTGGGGCTGGGCGGGGAGGCCGGGGGTGTAGACGGCGGCGGCGTGTCGTCGCTGCTTGGAGGAACCGCAACTACCGACTACTTGTCAATGCTACTCGGCGTCCCGAGCGCGGAGGGGGTTAATGCGGATGCGGCGGGTCTTAATGTGGACTACGCGGGCTCCGGCTGGGGAGACAGCTTGGATTATTGATTCTGGAAGAGCGATGGCGCGGTTCCTTGTTTTTGTGATGTTGGTGGCTGATTTGGGCCCTGCGGGATTTCTCCGTGTACCATGTGCATTATAGTGCGTTTCTGTCCGTTTCCACATGCAGGCTAGCTAGCACTCCAATACCCTATACCTGGCCGAACGCGCTTGCACCAGTCGGAGGCGCATGGGATCGGCGCCTGCTTACGGCAAGATGGAACTTTGGCGTGATTTGCGGGCGAGCAGGCCTTCTCGGCTTGCGTGTGCCCGCCGAGTCAGGCGAAACACGGTGCATTAGCGCTTGGTCGATTCGGGCCAGTGCCTACGCGTCCCTGCGAGGCTCAGGAGCCAGCCCCCTTTTTCTGACCTGGCAAGCCCGAGTGGATCAAGCGCATTCTCCAGAAGCCCAGAAGCCCAGAAGCCCCTCCTCCCCGCCAGATCAAGCGGCTGCCGGGAAACAAGCAATGCCAAGCCGGCAGCTTCCTGGTCTTGGCCTGCGGGCGCTGCAGGTCCCCGAAACAAAACCAGAGGATAAGGAAAAGAAAGAACAGAGGGATTTCCCTTCTCTCGGCTGCAACACGCAGACAAACGCCGGCTTGATTGACAGGTACGGTGAGACGCAAAGTCAAGAAAGAGGCCAAGGACGTGGTACTGCTGAGGCCTCTCCAAACGGCCAGGGAAGATGGGCCCTGCTACCCCGAAACAAGGCAAACCAGCGAGCCAGGGCCTGCCTCGCCTGGGACGGCGGCCTCTTTATCCC